>CAUYQU010000382.1:0-65207 GCA_963574635.1 Cheracebus regulus
AGGGGAGGGACAGTGGGGGGTGGGGAGTTGGGGGGAGATGGCATGGGGAGAAATGCCAGATATAGGTGAAGGGGAGGAAGGCAACAAATGACACTGCCACGTGTGTACCTATGCAACAATATTGTATGTTCTTCACATGTATCCCAAAACCTAAAATGCAATAAAAAAAAAATAAATAAATAAAATGTGGATAATAAATCATACCACCTTCATAGTATAATCACGAGGAGTAAACAGAATAATATGCATCAAATCTTTAAAATACTACCCAGCATACACTGCTATTATTATTGTTACAATTACTGTTTTCTTTCTGTTTTAATATAATTTTTTTTTGTCGAGAGGGGGTCTTGCTGTATTCCCCAGACTGGTCTGGAACTCCTGGCCTCAAGTGATCCTCCCACTTTGGCCTCCCAAAGTGCTGAGATTACACGTATGAGCCACTGCACCCAGCCTACTGTTACTATTTTCTAGGGCATGAGTAGCATTAGCTGTGAGATAGGGGTGCAATTACAGTAGCTAGTAAAGACTATTTGGAGTGTTCCTCATCCTATCCCTTCATTTTCAGTCAACAAACTTTAAAAAAAATTGTCTACTATGTACCAAGCACTGAAGGACTAATAAGACACCTTCTCTGACCTCAGGATATAGGCGGCACTCAGCAATACGGACAAATTCATTCATTCAGCAAGTACCAAGCAACATATGGGGTTGTCAGTCCTATGGTGAAAAGACACTAAGTCAGTGTGTCCTTACAGACTCTAGCACCGTGAAAGTGTTTAATGGGGAGTGCTCATCTGGTTGTCTCAGGAGTGGTCAAAGGCTTCTCTAAGAAAGGGATAATAAAGTGGAAATCAGAATTTTGTACAGGAAAAAAGTACTTGGAGGAAGAGCATTTTAGGTGGAAAAACTGCACGGATGAAGGGTCCAAAGGAAGGTGGAACATACGACTCAGCAGATACTGAAAGGCATGGAGGGCAGAGAACAGGATGGGAGGGCGATGAGCTGGGAGGTGGTCGGGCCGATCACAGAAAGGAAGGCTGAAGTACAGAAGGGGCTTGACTGGGTTCCCTCTTTTTTTTTTCTTTTTCTGAGACTGCGTCTTGCTCTGTCACCTATGCTAGAGTGCAGTAGTACAATCTCGACTCACTACAACTTCAGACTCCAGGCTCAAGCAACCCTCTTGTGTCAGCCTGCAGAGTAGCTGGCAGTAGAGTTTCACACCACCACGGCCAGCTAATCTTTGTATTTTTAGTAGAGACAGGGTTTCACCATGTTGCCTCAGCTGGTCTTAAACTCCTGGGCTCAAGCAATCTGCCCTCCTTAGGCTCCCAAAGTGCTGGAATTACAGGCATGAGCCACTGTGCCTGGCATCTGGTTCCTATTTTTAAAAGGTCACTCTGGGTGCTCTGCATCAAATAGGTTGCACTGGGGCAAAAATGGAAGCTGTGGGGGGCCAGTAGTCAATTCCAGCAGGCAAGAAAAGATGGTGGAAAGAGTAGTGAATGGGTTTGTGGTGTGTTTTGAAGTTCAAAGCGACGTGACTTGCTGACAGATTGGACTGAATGTTTAGGGAGAGGGCAAGAGAAACTGAGAGTACACCTAGATTTTTTAATGCAGCCACTGGGCAGTCAGTGCTGCCACTGACCGAGACAGGAAAGGCTAGGGAGAAGCATGTTTGGGTGTGTGTGGGGAATCAGTTGTTTTGGCCATGTGAGGTTTCACATACTTATTGGTCTATGTACGTGACAATACCAACCGGATACTCAAGCCTGAAGTTCTGGCACGAGGTCCAGGTTGGAGATGTGGCTGTAGGAGTAGGCGACATCATGGAAGGTCGCCTGGAGCGCGTGGACAGGAACAAGACGAGGAAAGTCTGGAATGCTCCACCAATCAGTGGTTAGAGAGGCAGGAGCTAGGAGGGGCCTGGGAGGAAGCAGCCAGGATGCCCTCATGAACGAAAACGAGAAAATGTTGCTTTTTCTTTTTTTCTTTTTGAGACAGACTCTTACTCTGTCGCCCAGGCTGAAGTGCAGTGAAGCGATCTCGGCTCACTGCAACCTCCGCCTCCTAGGTTCAGATGATTCTCCTGCCTCCGCCTTCCGAGTAGCTGGGATTACAGGTGTGTGCCACCACCCCTGGCTAATTTTTGTATTTTTAGTAGAGACAGATTTTCACCATGTTGGTCAGGCTGGTCTTGAACTCCTGACCTCATGATCCACCCGCCTTGGCCTCCCAAAATGCTGGGATTACAGGGGTGAGCTGCTGCGCCCAGGTGAGAAAATGTTTCAAGAAGGGCATGGGCAACTGTCATGAATGCTGCTGGTAAGAACAGAAGTGCCATAATTGGGTCTGGCAGTTCTCCAGTGGTGAGAAGCGCTGCCTCATTGCAGTGGGTTAGAGAATGCAAGGTGCGGGATTGCCATTAGACTTGCATGTATCTTTGTCATGAGTGCAGTAGAAAAATGGGCCAGACGTCTAAGGTGCGATTTTGAAGGATGAGTAGAAACGGGTCACATGAAGAGGTGGAGAGGTCAGCTCTCTAACGATGATACATTTGCAAAGTCACTAGAGCAAGGGAACAGAAATGAAATAAGGGTGTATTTTCCGTGCAGTATTTCTGGAAGTTCAAGAGTCAATTGCATGCTTTGGGGTTGTGCTCTTACAGCAGTCTAGTTTAAATCCTGTCTGAGTTACCGTTATGTATTAAAGGGACTGAGGGCATAGCTGAGATGGTCTGATCTTTTAGCTGGTTGGTTTGAAAGAAGCCGCTGGACTTGATTAGCTACATTGAAAAATGCAGAATGGGGTGGGGGAAGCTTGTTTTTATTCTAGGACTAGCATATTACAGTGTAAGGGGAAGGGAGAAACAATGAAACGAGAAAAAAGGAGGAAGTTTAAAACATTAAAGGACAGCATTGCAGACTGCCGACACTGCAAAAGTCTGGAGAGTTGGGAGGTGGAGGACCAGGTCTCACCCGATACTGCCTGGGGTCCGAGCCTTCATCTCTGACCTGTGCCCCACATGGGCTGCATGCGCTTAACACAACCCTTACTCTTGCTTCTTTTTTTTTTTTTTTTTTTTTTTTTTTTGCATTTGCCTTCCTTGCTGTAAACGCATTTAACCTCACAAGATTGCTCTGAGGGTGAACGGGGACGGCAGCCCCACACACAAGGCACGTGCAATGCCTGCAGTGAGCGTCACCGCGCGGGGCGCGTCTGGAAAACGGCTGGCTCCGGCCCGCGGGCCTCAGGCAGGCCCCAGGGTGCCCAGGACAGGGCTGGGGCTTGAATGCCTTTCCCTCGAAAGGAAGAGCGGAGCCTTGGGGCCTGCCCCGCGCCGGCCCTGCTTCCGCCCCGCGGCCCAATCCCGGCTCCGCTGCGCGTCTACGCCTCCCTACAAAAGAAGGCGCTGCCCCCGGGTTCGAACGCAGCCCCCGCCCTACGCGCCATGGTGCAGGCCTGGTACATGGACGACGCCCCGGGCGACGCGTGGCAACCCCACCGCCGGGATCCAGACCGCCCGGTGGGGCTGGAGCAGCTGCAGCAACTCGGGGTGCTCTACTGGAAGGTACGCGGGCCCAGGGCTCGCAGAGCGTGCAGGCTACGCCGACCCCCGAGCGCCGCGCACAGCCTACGCCCCTGAGGGTGCCGGGCATCGGCCCCGGTGGCGGCTACGCTGCGCATGCTCAGCAGTGGGGATGGGGGTCGGTGCCTTCCCCCAGTGCCTGAGGTCGGATGCGCATGCTCAGCATTGGGGCGTCTTAGACGTGCTGCGCAAGCTCAGCAGCGGCGTTGAGGGGTCGGCGGTCAGCTTCCAGCGCCTGGGGTGTGCTGCGCATGCTCAGCAGCGGAGTGTAAGGCGTGGGCGGTCAGCTCTTGGGGCCCGAGGTGTGCTGCGCATGCTCAACAGCGGGGCTGGTGAGGGTTATCGCTGCCTCAGTTCTGTCGCCGGTGCCCGGGGGTTCGCGCCGGGTAGTGGGGTGGGGACGGCTCCCGCGGGCGGTGGAGCTGGCTGGGGTCCCGGCCGGCGCCAGTATCGGCCCTGCCTCTGTAGCGCTAGCTTTGCAAGGCGTGGCTGGGCTTTGCACAGGTCCCCATTGCTTGCACCCCACTGGTCCTGATCGGTTCACCTTGTTTATTTGCAAATGGCTTTGCGGTACAAAGGTTTACTGCAGAGGAGAGGGCCAGGGGAGGCTCAGGGATAAGCTGAGGGTAACTGGATCTAATCTGAATCTTGTGATTTAAATGAATTACACAGGCTTACCCTGGCACCACACTTCTTCCCTGGGTAAAGGATTATAGAATATTCCAGCATAATATATTTGGAGATCATCTTGTTCCATCCTACATAACAGAAGATGGAAGTGAAAATTGGCATACTAATGCCAAACAGGGCGAGCATGTTAATGTTTACATAGTATTTGCCTTTTCCCAGGATAAGATTTAACACCTACCTTGCTGGAGGGTACTATCTTAAAAGGAATCAAGTACTTTATAGTTTTCCATTAATAAGAGGAAAATAAATTTTGGCTTATAAGGTCTAATTTATCCACAATCCAAACAACCAGAGGGTTCAGATTAATACACTTGGGGAGTTTCATTGTGCATTGGACGGTTTTAAGAGCAAGAATGCAATTACAGGTCAACTTCTGAATGTATTCAAAGAATAAAACAAGATTTATTTAAATAGGCATCTTTTAGATTATTACATGGGCTCAAACACAGTTTTTCCTTCTCTCTCTCTCTCTCTCATTCGTTCAGACGGAGTTTTGCTTTTGTTGCCCAGGCTGGAATGCAATGGCGCGATCTTGGCTCACCGCAACCTCTGCCTCCTGGGTTCAAGTGATTCTCCTGCCTCAGCCTCCTGAGTAGCTGGAATTACATGGGTGCACCACCACGCCTGGCTAATTTTGTATTTTTAGTAGAAATGGGGTTTCTCCATGTTAGTTAGGCTGGTCTTAAACTCCCTACCTCAGGCGATCCTTCCACCTTGGCCTCCCAAAGTGCTGAGTTTACAGGTGTGAGCCACTGCTCCCGGCCTATATACTTTCTTAATATTCATTCTGGATCAGTGATGTTGAAAGACAAAATTGCAACAAATTTAGTTAAAGATCTAATTGGCTTTTATTCTTGATTTGTGAATAGGGCAGCCTCTATTCTACAAAATAGAATGAGAGTTCCACAGGGCAATAGCATAACAATGGATCTTCTACAGTGACAACAAAGAAACAGAACAATAGGGAAAAAAGCTGATGGTTAACATAAAGTTACCTTAGGTTACTTTTCTTCTAAGGGTTAAAGCCCAATCGACTTCCTTATTTTTTTAATTTTAATTTTTGGGATGGGAGTCTTGCTCTGTTGCCCAGGCTGGAGTGCAGTGACGCAATCTGGCTCACTGTAACCTCCGCCTCCCAGGTTCAAGCGATTCTCCTGGCTTAGCCTCCCGAGTAGCTGGGACTATAGGCGTCTGCCACTACGCCCGGCTAATTTTTGTATTTTTAGTAGAGATGAGGTTTCACCATATTGGCCATGCTGGTGTCGAACTCCTGACCTTGTGATCCGTTGGCCTCAGTCTTCCAAAGTGCTGGGATTACAGGCATGAGCACTGTGCCTGGCTGCAAATTCCTTATTTATGCTGACTCAGGAAGACTGGAATCTTCTGATCTCAGGAAAAGCTGGTCTGTTTGAGATCCACCTACTGCTTTAAAGTTTTAGTTTGATCATGTGGCATATGGCATGAGTGGCTCTATTTTGGTTTAGTCTCATCTTGGGGCCTAGTGCATGGGCTTAATCCAAAACAATGACCTCTCCTGGGCCAGCATGGTGGCTTCTGTCATTCCAGCACTTTGGTAGGCCAAGGCGGGCAAATTGCCTGAAGCCAGAAGTTTGAGACCAGACTGGGAAACAAAGTGACATGAGACCTCATTACATACACACACACACACACACACACACACAGACACACACACGTAATGTATATATGTAATGTGGGTGAGCCACTGTACCCAGCTCCATCTCTCATATAAGGCCACTAATCCTATAAATGAGGGCTTGTGGCTGGGTGTGGTGGCCGATGCCTGTAATCCCAGCACTTTGAGAGGCCGAGACGGGTGGATCACAAGGTCAGGGGTTTGAGACCAGCCTGACCAACATGGTAAAACCCCGTCTCTACTAAAAATACAAACATTAGCTGGGCATGGTGGCACATGCCTGTAATCCCAGCTACTCTGGAGGCTGAGGCAGGAGAATTGCTTGAACCCGGGAGGCGGAAGTTGCAGTGAGCTGAGATCACACCACTGCACTCCAGCGTGGGTGACAAAGGAGACTCATCTCAAAAAAAAAAAAAAAGAGGGCTTCCCATCATGACTTAATCACATCCTAAAGGTCCCGCCCCTTAATACTATCACATTGGGAATTGGTCTCAGCATAAGAATTTGGGGGACATGGTCAGACTATAGCAAATAGTACTGTGCATATCACGCAGTGGATATACTAAGTGTTAGAGTTATCATTGTGGAAAATCACGTATCAATGACTCACACTTTGAGATGTTCTGGAGTTTGTTGTTCAGTAAGTAGTGATGATATAATGTGCAGTTTGTTGCAAAACATAAAGTATGCTAAATTCAGTGCCAGGAGTTTTAAGTAAGAGTTCAGACCAATTCTGTCTGGGTCTTCATCAGGGAAGTGTTTCATAGGAAGGAATAGAAAAATTAAACCTTAAAAAATAGAGAAAGGATTGTGAAAAATGAGAATGAAAATGTTGATTGGGAATTTTAGGCATGGAAAGCTGTCATGAGCGAGGGTGTGGGAAGTGAAATATCAAATATTTTTAAGATAGCCAATCCTCCTATTTGGTTTAGAATGTAGAGTTCTTTAAAAAGTAGAGGACAAAGAACAGATAGAAGTAGAAAAGTCAGCGGGGGCCAGATGATAAAGGTGTCTCATTCCAGCCTAATTCACTTGAGTTTTACTTGCAGGCTGGGAGGGCATGCAATGTTTTGGCTCATGGAAACAAACCCACCAAAGAGATGCTGTCAAGGATCAGTGAGACTCACAGATGGGATGGTGGCAGAGAAACGGCACGTGAGGGACTTGTGGAAAGGTCAGACAGGCTGGAAGTGGCCAGACCATTATCTCAAAAATGGGAAAAAGAATTCCCTGGGATGGACTGTTGCAGAGAAAGGAGGCAGAAAGCAAACAATTCTATTATGTAGAGCTGGTGTTTTGGAGAATGGAAAATCCATTAAATAGAGAGAAGAGATGGGGAGAGTTGGTTTAGGTTTGAAAAAATAACAAATGATAAATTTGAAGTATAAAATCACATTGGAGATCCAGAAAGAGAATGTTTCTATATGTCCTTGTTAATCTGAGCTCTTGTTTGTGGTGGCTTAACTCTTTTAGCTGGATGCTGACAAATATGAGAATGATCCAGAATTAGAAAAGATCCGTAGAGAGAGGAACTACTCCTGGATGGACATCATAACCATATGCAAAGATACACTACCTAATTATGAAGAAAAGGTAAGGGAGCCCTGTATTACTTGGAAAGTGGGAATCATGATATTCACTACTAATAAACACAGTATTTTCTTTTTTCTTTTAATGTCTGTATGAGACCATTCTTGCATTGCTATAAAGAAATACTGAAACTGTGTAATTTATAAGAAAACAGGTTTAATTAGCTCATGGTTCTGCAGGATTTACAGGAAGCATCTGCTTCCTGGCACCACAACCTGCTTCTGGGGAGGCCTCGGGAAGCTTACAGTCATGGCAGAAGGCAAAGGGGGAGCAGGCATTTCACATAGCAGGCATGGGAATGAGAGAGGGAGCAAGGTGCCATAATGTTTTGAACAACCAGATCTCACAAGAAGTTACTCGCTGTAGTGAGGATAGCACCAAGAAGATAGTGCTAAGCCATTCATGAGAAATCCACCCTCACTATCCAGTCACCTCCCACCAGGTCCCACCTATAGTACTGGGGATTACATTTCAATATGAAATTGGGTGGAGACACAAATCTAAACTGTATTATTCTGCCCCTGGCCCCTCCCAAATCCCATACCCTTCTTGCATTTCAAAATACAATAATATCTTCCCAATAGTACCCCAAAGTCTTAACTTGTTCTAGGATTAACTCAAAAGTCCCGAGTTCAAGTCCAAAGTCTCATCTCATACTCATCTCCTTTTACCTATGAGCCTGTGAAATCAAAACAAGTTAGTTACTCCCAAGATAAAGGGGGTAAAGGCATTCGGTAAATATTCTTATTCCAAAAGGGAGAAATTGGCCAAAAGAAAGGAGCTACAGGACTCATGAAAGTTTAAAACTCAGCAGAGCAGCCACTAAATCTTAAAGCTCCAAAATAATTTCCTTTGACTCCATGTCTTACATCTAAGGCACACTGGTGCAAGGAGTGGGCTCCCAAGGCCTGATGCAGCTCTGCCCCGGTGGCGTTGCAGGGGCTCCTTAGGGTGCTCTCATGGGCTGGCTTTTAGTGCCTATAGCTTTTGCAGGTGCAGGGTGCAAGGTGCTGATGGATCTACCATTCTTGGGTCTGGAGGATGGTGGCTGTCTTCCCACAGCTCCTAGGCAGTGCCCCAGTGAGGACTTTGTGTGGGGGCTTCAACCCCACAGTTTCCCTCTGCACTGTCCTAGGAGAGGTTCTCCATGAGGGCTTCTATCTTGCAGCAGAATTTTGCCTGGACACCCAGGCTTTTCCAAACATCCTCTGAAATCTAGGTGGATGACAGGGTCACTACTTGCTGGGGTCGGTCCTGCAGACCCTGACTCAACATCAGATGAATAAAGTACACTGACACACAGATATTAGGCTTTGCCACTTTGACCAAGTGTCTGGGCCGCTTACAGACTCCATAGAGAGTGCTGTAAACAGTTGGGACTGCCAGCCCTGACACAGCCCTGACATGCTGGCCTCGCTGGCCTTTATTTAGCACACATTAAATGACAAAAGCTCTGAGTCAACACCACTAGAGGTTAAAGATTAAAGGACAGGTTCCAAGGCGAGGCCTAAAACAAGCACTATTAGAGGGTAATCTCCCTGGCCAACCTCCCCCCGAGAGGGCCATCCGGCTCAAAAATTAGTTTTAAGACCACATGAATAAACAAATTATTCAGATAAACTCCCCTACATACCTTGGCTATTTGCTATTCTTATTAACAAAATGTAAGTGGGATTTAGGCTGCCTTCAGCTGAAACTTCTACTGAAAAGATGCAAACTTCTTGGCCTTCCAAGGAGGTTTGTGATTATTCCTTAAAGCTGTCTCCAATACTTTTCCTTTAATATTTTTGCCACCATCTTGAGTGAATCCCCACAGGTGGAGAATTCCAAGCCTCGACCCTTGCACTCTGTGCATTCACGGGTTTAATAACACATGGATGCCACCAGGGCTCATGGCTTGTGCCTTCTGGAGCTGTGGCCCAAGCTGTACCTGACTCCTTTGATCTGAGGCTAGAATTCTAGCAGAACTCAGCAGCTGCGATGCAGGGAGCAGTGTCCTGAGGCTGTGCAGGGCAGAGGGGCTCTGGGCCTTGCCCATGAAACCATTCTCTCCTTTCAGGTCACTGGCCCTGTAATGAGAGGGGCTGTTGGAAGGTCTCTGAAATGCCCTTGACATTTTTTTCCTCATTATCTTGGCTATCAGCCCTTGGCTTCTTTGTACTTATGCAAATTTATCTAGGAAGTGGTTGCTCTACAAGCCTGCTTGAAATCGTCCCTCAAAAAAATCTTTTCTTTCTTTGCCATGTGGCCAAGTTGCAAATTTTCCAAACCTTTATGCTCTGTTTCCCTTTTAAATATAAGTTGCAACTTCAGGTCGTTCCTTTGCTCTTGCATCTGAGCATAGGCTGTTAGAAGCAGCCAGGAAACATTTTGAACAATTTGGTGCTTAGAAATTTTTTCTACCGGGAGGGAGGATGTGGGTAGAAAAAGAAAAAAAGAAATTTCTTCTACTGCATATCCCAGGTCATCACTCTCAAGTTCAAACTTCCACAGATTCCTAGGCTGTGAACAGAATGCAGCCAAGCTCTTTGCTAAGGCAAACACATGTGATGTTTGCTCCAGTCCCCAATAAATTCCTCATTTCCATCTGAGACGTCATTAGCCTGGATTTCATTGTCTGTATAACTATCAGCATTTTGGTCACAACCAATTAACCAGCCTGTAGAAAGTTCCAAACCTTCCCTCATCTTTCTCTCTCCTTCTGAGCCTTCTACATACTTCTAATCTCTGCCTGTTACTCAATTCCAAAGCTGCTTTCATGTTTTTGGGTATCTTTATAGCAATGCCCCACTCCTTGGTACCATTTTTTCTGTATTAGGTTGTTCTTGCATTGCTATAAAGAAATATCTGAGATTGTGTAATTTATAAGAAAAGAGATTTAATTGGCTCACGGTTCTTCAGGCTGTGTAGGAAGCATTTCCTTCCTGGCAACACCATTTCTGCTTCTAGCCTCAGGAAGTTTACAGTCATGGCAGAAGGCAAAATGGGAACAGGCATCTCACATAATAGGAATGGGAACAAGAGAGAGAGAGAATGAGGTGCCACCCAGTTTTAAATAGCCAGATCTTGCAGGAAGTCACTCACTGTGGTGAAGACAGCACCAAGGGGGTGGTGCTAAGCCATTCATGAGAAATCCATCGCTGTGATCCAATCACCTCCCACCAGGCCCCACCTCTAACATCAAGGATTACAATTTAACATGGGATTTGGGTGGGGACACATTGCCAAACTCTATCAATGTCTTAGTTTGGATTTTGTATGAGAGTAATGCTGATCTCATAAAATGAGTTGGGAAGTAGTCCCTCCTGTTCAGTTTTTTGGAAGAGTATGTGTAGATAGATAGTATTATTCTTTCCTTATGTTTGGAGATTCACCAGTGAAGCCATCTGGGCTTGTAGTTTTCTTTGTGGGAAGGTTTTTAACTGTGAGTCCGATTTCGTTACTAGATGTAGGGCTATTCAGGTGATCCATTTCTTCTTGAATGAGCATTAGTTGTTTATTTCTCTCAAGGCATTTGTCCATTTCATCTGAGTTGTTAAATTTATTGCCATAAAATTATCTGGAATATTTTTTATTATCCTTTTAATATCTGTAGAGGATGGAGTGCTGGCTTTTCTCATTCCCGATACTGATAATTTGCGTCTTCTCTCCCTTTTCTGAGTCTGGAGAGAGGCTTATCAGTTATTTCGATCCTCTCAAAGGACTTTAGGCATCATCGATTTTTCTCTTTTTCTGTTTTTTATTTCATTGGTTTCTGCTCTGACCTTTATAATTTGCCTCTTTTGCATGTTTTGTGTTTAATTTCCTCTTTTTTCTAAGTTCTCTAGGTGGAAACTGAAATCACTGATTTGAGTTCTTTCTTCATAATTATTATTATTATTTTAGAGACAGACATTAGTATTATTATTATTTTGTTCTGCCACCGTGCTAAAGTGTAGTGGTGCAGTCATAGCTCACTGCAGTCTCGAAGGCTTGGGCTCAAGCAGTCCTCCCACTTCAGCCTCCTGAGTAGCTAGAACTACAGGTGTGTGCCATCATGCCTGGTGAATTTTTTTTTTAAGTTTTTGTAGAGAAGGAGTTTCACCAGATTGTTCAGGTTGGTTTTGAACTCCTAGCCTCAAGTGATCCTCCTGCCTTGGCCTCGCAGAGTGTCATTTTTCTTTCCTTAATACAGGTGTTTAGTGTTGTAAATGTCCCCCAGAGTACTATTGTAGTGGCATCACACACATTTTGATAATTTTGATACATTTTAATTTTCATGTAATTTAAAATGCATTCTAATTAATTTACCATTTAATTTTATCTTTGACTCATGTGGGGATGTTTATTTTTAGATATATGTTAGTTTTCAATTATCTGGGGATTTTTCTAGTTTTTTTTATTGTTTCTAATTTATTTCTGGTGTGAAGAATAAACTTGTTTGATTTGAGTCCTTGTAAATATAAAACTTGTTTTATGGCCCAGAATATTGTCTGTCTTGGTGAATGTTTCATGTGAGCTTAAGAAGAATGGGTATTCCATTGTTGTCAAATGAAATAATCTATAAATGCCAATAAGAACAGTTGACTGATGGTATAATTCAGATCAACTAAACTGATTGCCTACTTGCTAGATGTCAGTTACTGTTAGTATTGAAATTTCCAGCTATAATAGTGAATTTTTCTATCTTTCTTTGCAATTCTATCAGTGTTAGCCTCACATATTTTGATGCTCAGCTATGTTACATATGTGTTAAAGACTGTTATGTTCTTGACCCTTTTATTGTTACATAATGTCCCCCTTTATCTCTGATGATTCTGCTGTTTTGAAATTAAGATAGCTTCCTCAACTTCTTTTCTTTTCCTCTTTCTTTCCTTTCCTTTTTTTTTTTTTTTTTTTGACAGAGTATTGCTCTGTTGCCCAAGCTGCAATGCAGTGATGCCATCATGGCTTTTTGCAGCCTCAACCTTTTAGGCTCAAGTGATCCTCCTATCTCAGCCTCCCAAGTAGCTGGGACTGCAGGTGCACATCATCATAACTGGCTAATTCATTTTTATTTTTCATAGAGGTGGGGGTCTCCCTATTTTGCCCAGGTTGCTTTTGAACTCCTGGGCTCAAGTGATCCTTTTGCCTTGGCCTCCAAAGCACTGGGATTACTGGCATGAGCCACTGTGCCTGGCCAAAATTTTTTTGATTAGTGTTAATATGGTATATCTTTCTCCATTCCTTTACTTTTAGCTATTTGTTTCTTTATATTTAGAGTGGGCTTCTTATAGATGACATGTATTACGGTTAGTTTTTTTTCCCATACTTTATGTTCTGGGGTACATGTGCAGAACGTGCAGGTTTCATACATAGGTATACATGTACCACGGATGTACCATGATGGTTTGATGCACCTATCAACCCATCATCTACATTAGGTATTTCTCCTAATGCTATCCCTCCCTCAGCCCCCCAACCCCCTGACAGGCCCCAGTGTGTGCTGTTCCTCTTCCTGTGTCCATGTGTTCTCATTGTTCAACTCTCACTCATGAGTTAGAATATGCAGTATTTGGTTTTTCTGTTCTTGTGTTTGCTGAGAATGATGGTTTCCAGCTTTATCCATTTCCTTGCAAAGGACATGAATTCATCTTTTTTTATGGCTGCATAGATGGTGTATATGTGCCACATTTTCTTTATCCAGTCTATCATTGATGGACATTTGGCTTGGTTCCAAGTCTTTGCTATTGTGAACAGTGCTGCAGTGAATATATGTGTGCATGTGTCTTTTTTTCTTTTTTTTTTGAGACAGAGTCTCACTCTGTCACCAGGCGCCAGTCTGGAGTGCAGTGGCAACATCTCGGCTCACTGCAACCTCTGCCTCCCAGGTTCAAGCATTCTCCTGCCTCAGCTTCCCGAGTGGCTGGGACTACAGGCGAGTGCCACCATGCCCAGCTAATTTTTGTATTTTAGTAGAGACAGGGTTTCACTATGTTGGCCAGGATGGTCTCGATCTCTTGACCTCATGATCTGCCTGCCTAGGCCTCCCAAAGTGCTGGGATTACAGGCGTGAGCCACCATGCCCGGCCTGCATTTGTCTTTTTAATAGAATGATTTATAATCCTTTGGATATATATCCAGTAATGAGATTTCTGGGTCAAATGATATTTCTAGTTCTAGATCCTTGAGGAATTGCCACACTGTCTTCCACAATGATTGAACTAATTTCCACTTCCACCAAGAGTGTAAAAGTGTTCCTATTTCTCCACTTCTTCTCTAGCATCTGTTGTCTCCTGATGGATAAGCTTTTTGATGTGCTATTGGATTCAGTTTGCCATTATTTTATTGAGGAGTCTTGCATATGTTCATCATGGATATTGGCCTGAAATTTTCTTTTTTAATTGTATCTCTGCTAGGTTTTGGTATCAGGATCATGTTGGTCTCATAAAATGAGTTAGGGAGGATTCCCGCTTTTTCTGTTGTTTGGAATAGTTTCAGAAGGAATGGTGCCAGTTCCTCTTTGTACCTCTGGTAGAATTCAGTTGTGAACCCGTCTGGTCCTGGACTTATTTTGGTTGGTAGGCTATTAATTGCTGCCTCAATTTCAGACCTTGTTATTGGTCTGTTGGGAGGGTGTGTCTAGGAATTTATCCATTTCTTCTAGATTTTCTGGTTTATTTGCATAGAGATGTTTGTAGTAATCTCTGATGGCAGTTAGTATTTCTGTGGGATCGGTGGTGACATCCCCTTTATCATTTTTTATTACATCTATTTGATTCTTCTCTCTTTTCTTTATTAGTCTGGTTAGTGGTCTATCTATTTTGTTGATCTTTTCAAAAAACCAGCTCCTTGATTTATTAATTTTTTGAATGATGTTTCATGTCTTTATCTCCTTCAGTTCTGCTCTGATCTTAGTTATTTATTGTCTTCTGCTAGCTTTTCAATTTGTTTGCTCTTGTTTCTCAAGTTATTTTAATTGTGATGTTAGGGTGTCAATTTTAGATCTTTCCTGCTTTCCCTTATGGGCACTTAGTGCCATAAATTTCTCTCTACACACTGCTTTCACTGTGTCCCAGAGATTCTGGTACATCGTGTCTTTGCTCTCATTGGTTCAAATAATATCTTTATTTCTGCCTTAATTTCGTTATTTACCCAGTAGTCATTCAGGAGCACGTTGTTAGGTTTTTATGTAGTTGCGCAATTTTGAGTGAGTTTCTTAATCCTGAGTTCTAATTTGATTGCACTGTGGTCTGAGAGACTGTTATGATTTCTCTTCTTTCACATTTGCTGAGGAGTGTTTTACTTCCAATTATGTGGTCAATTTTAGAATAAGTGTGATGTGGTGCTGAGAAGAATGTATATTCTGTTGATTTGGGGTGGAGAGTTCTATAGATGTCTATTAGGTCTTGGTCCAGAGCTGAGATCGAGTCCTGGAAATCCTTGATAATTTTGTATCTCGTTGATCTGTCTAATATTGACAGTGGGGTGTTAAAGTCTCCCACTATTACTGTATGGAAGTCTTAGTCTCTTTGTAGGTCTCTAAGAACTTGCTTTATGAAACTGGGTGCTCCTGTATTGGGTGCATACATATGTAGGATAGTTAGCTCTTGTGCATTGATCCTTTTACTATTATGTAATACCTTATTTTTATCTCTTTTGATCTTTGTTGGTTTAAAGTCTGTCTTATCAGAGACTAGGATTGCAACCTCTGTTTTTTTGTGCTTTCCATTTGCTTGGTAAATATTTCTTCATCCCTTTATTTTGATCCTATGTGTGTCTTTGTACATCAGATGGGTCTCCTAAATACTGCACACTGATGGGTCTTGACTCTTTATCCAGTTTGCCAGTCTGTGTCTTTAAATTGGGGCATTTAGCCTGTTTACATTTAAGGTTAACATTGTTATGTGTGAATTTGATTCTGTCATTATGGTGCTAGCTGATTGTTATGGCTGTTAGTTGATGCATTTTTTTCATAGCTTAAATGGTCTTTATAATTTGGTGTGTTTTTGCAGTGGCTGGTACTGGTTATTCCTTTCCATGTTTAGTGCTTCCGTCAGGAGCTCTTAGAAGGCAGGCCTGGTGGTAAAAAAAACTCTCAGCATTTGCTTGTCCATAAAGGATTTTATTTCTCCTTCACTTATGAAGCTTAGTTTGGCTAGATATGAAATCCTGGGTTGAAAATTCTTTTCTTTAAGGATGTTAAATATTGGCCCCCACTCTCTTTTGGCTTGTAGGGTTTCTGCTGACAGATCCACTGTGAGTGAGTCTTATGGGCTTCCCTTTGTGGGTAACTCAACCTTTTTCTCTGGCTGCCCTGAGCACTTTTTCTTCCATTTCAACCTTGGTGAATCTGATGATTGTGTGTCTTGGGGTTGCTCTTCTTGAGGAGTATCTTTGTGGTGGTCTCTGAATTTCCTGAATTTGAATGTTGGCCTGCCTTGCTAGGTTGGGGAAGTTCTCCTGGATAATATCTTGAAGTGTGTTTTCCAACTTGGTTCCATTCTCCCTGTCACTTTCAGGTACAACAATCAAACGTAGATTTGGTCTTTTCACATAGTCCCATATTTCTTGAAGGCTTTGTTCATTTCTTTTTACTCTTTTTTCTCTAATCTTGTCTTCTTGCTTCATTTCATTGAGTTGATCTTCAATCTCTGATATCATTTTTTTCTGCTTGATCAATTTGAGTTTTGAAACTTGTGTATGCTTCAGAAAGTTCTCGTGCTGTGTTTTTCATCTCCATCAGGTCTTTTATGTTCTTCTCTAAACTGGTTATTCTAGTTAGCATTTCGTCTTTTTTTCAAGGTTCTTAGCTTCCTTGCATTGGGTTATAACATGCTGCTTTAGCTCAGAGCAGTTTATTACCTACCTTCTGAAGCCTACTTCTGTCAATTGATCAAACTCATTCTCCATCCAGTTTTGTGTCCATGTTGGCAAGGAGGTGTGATCCTTTGGAGGAGAAGAGGCGTTCTGCTTTTTGGAATTTTCAGCCTTTTTTTCACTGATTTCTCCCCATCTTCATGGATTTATTTACCTTTGGTTTTTGAAGTCGGTGATTTCGGATGGAGTCTGAGTGGACGTCCTTTTCATTGATGCTATATTTTTCTGTTTGTTAGTTTTCCTTCTGTCACTCAGTCCCCTCAGCTGCAGGTCTGCTGGAGTTTGCTGGAGGTCCACTACAGACCCTGTTTGCCTGAGTATTACCAGCAGAGGCTGTAGAACAGCAAAGATTGCTGCCTGTTCCTTTCTCTAGAAGCTTATTTTCAGAGGGGCACCCACCAGATGCCAGCTAGAGCTCTCCTGTATGAGGTGTCTTGGCCCCTACTGGCATGATTCTCCTAGTCAGGATACACGGGGGTCAGGGACCCACTTGAGGAGGCAGTCTGTCCATTATCAGAGCTTGAACACTGTGCTGGGAGATCTGCTGTTCTCTTTAGAGCTGTCAGGCAGGGACATTTCAATCTGCGGAAGCTGTGCCCACAACTGCCTCTTGCTCCAGGTGCTCTGTCTCAGGGAGGTGGGGGTTTTATCTATAAGTCCCTGACTGGGGCTGCTGCCTTTTTTTCAGAGATGCCCTGCCCAGAGTGGAGGAATCTGGCCGCAGAGGCAATATGGCTGGGCTCTGCCCAGTTTGAACTTCCTGGGGGCTTTGTTTACACCGTGAGGATAAAATTGCCTATTCAAGCCTCAGCAATGGTGGATGCCCCTCCCCCCACCGAGCTTGAGCATCCCAGGTCAACCTCAGACTGCCATGCTAGTAGTGAGAAGTTCAAGCCAATAGATCTTAGCTTGCTTGGCTCCACTGGGGTGAGACCTGCTGAGCCAAGCACTGTATGGAATCTCTTGGTCTGCCAGTTGTGAAGACCTTGGAAAAAGCACAGTATCTGAGGCAGAGTACACCATTCCTCCTGATACAGTTTCTCACAGCTTCCCTTGGCTAGGAAAGGGAAATCCCCTGACCCCTTGTGCTTCCTGGGCGAGGCAACACCCCATCATGCTTTGGCTGGCCCTCTGTGGGCTGTCCCCATTGTCCAACCAGTCCCCATGAGATGAACCCGGGACCTCAGTTGGAAATGCAGAACTCACCCGCCTTCTGCGTCGATCTCACTGGGAGCTGCAGACTGGAGCTGTTCCTATTTGGCCATCTTGCCCAGTACTCCATAGTTAGTTTTCTTTTTAAATCCATTTTGATAGTTTCTTTCTGTTAATGGTATATTTAGATCATTCATGTTTAAATTGGTTATTAATATTGTTGAATTAATGTCTACCGTATTTGTGACTGTTTTCTATTTGTTGTGCTTGCTCTTTGTTATTGTTGCTTTTAAATATTCCCCTCTTTTTCTATCTTGTCTGGTTTTAATTGAATATTTTATGTGATTCTACTTTCTCTTCTCTTAGCTTATCTTTAAAAAAAATTTTAGTGGTTGCCTTAGAGTTTGCAGTATACATTTACCCAGTAACTGAGTATTCTGAATTCCTCCCTCCCAGCTCTTATGACATTGCTGTTATTTATTTTATTCTCCATATGTCATAATTATCTAATAGCTTGTTAATGACATTACTTTGAATAAACAGTTATCTATTAGATCAGTGAAGAACAAAGAAATAGAATATTTTTTTTTCTTCTTTATTTCCATTCTCTCTTTCCACTTTACATAGATCTAAGGTTCAGACCTGTATAATTTTCTTTTTCATTTGAAGAACTTCTGTAAATATTTATTTGCAAGGTAGGTCAGTCTAGTGGTAACACATTCTTTTCATTTTTCCTTGTTTGAGAAAGTCTTTACTTCTTTTTCACTTTTAAGGGATAATTCTGCTGGATACAGATTGTTAGGTTTGTAGCTTTTTTGTTGTTGTTGTTGTTGTTGTTGTTTTTTTTTTTTTGCTTGTATAGTTTCTGAGAAGTGGTCTGGTATAATTCTTTATCTTTATTCTTCCATAGATTAGGTGCATTTTTTCCTTTGGTCTTTTTCAAGGTTTTCTGTCTTTTGCTTTCTGCAGTTTTAATATGATATGCCTAGGTATAATATTTTGGTATTTATTCTGCTTGGTGTTCTCTCAGTTTCCTGGATCTGTGGTTTCATGTCTGTCACCAATTTTGGAAAATTTGTGGACATTTTTTCAAATATTTATTCTACATTTTCTCTTTCTTCTACTTCTATTATACCATTTAGGCATATCTTTTGTAGTTGTTCCATAGTTCAGGCTATTTTGTTCCCCCCCAACCCCCCTACCCCCCATTCTTTTTTCTCTTTTCATTTCAGTTTGGGAAGTTTCAATAGACATGTCTTCAAGCTTGCTGATTCTTTCTTCAGCTGAGTCCATTCTACTAATGAACTCATCATAGGCATTCTTTGTGTTAAAGTGATTTTGATCTCCAGCATTTTCTTTTGATTCTCTCTGAGCTTCCCTCTCTCTGCTTACATTACCCATCTGTTCTTGCATGCTGTCTACTTTTCCATAGAGCCCTTTGTATTAGTTCATTCTCATGCTGCTATAAACAACTGCCCAAGACTGGGTAATTTATAAAGGAAAGAGGTTTAATTGACTCACAATTCTGCAGGGATGGAGAGGCCTCAGGAAACTTACAATCATGGCAGAAGGGGAAGCAGACACATCCTCCTTCACACGATGTCAGGAGGAAGAATGAGAGCTGAACAGAGTGGGAAGCCCCTTCTAAAACCATCAGATCTTGTGGGAACTTACTGACTCTCATGAGAACAGTATGGGAGAAACTGCCTTCATGATTCAATACCTCCCCTTGGGTCCTTCCTACTACACATGGGGATTATGGGAATATAATTCAAGGTGAGATTCAGGTGGGGACACAGACAAACCATAGCACCTTTACTATATAGCCATAGTTTTCAGAATTCCCTCTCTGATAATTACAAAGTATGTCACATGTCCCAGTCAGGCTCTGCGGCTTGCTTTGTCTCTTCGTGCTATGTTTTTTCTTGCCTTATATCCTGTCTTGTTGTTTTTGTTGATAGCCTGACATGCTGTAGCTGTTAGCAGAAGCTGAGGTAAAGAGGCCAGTCCTGTGAGGTTTTCTGTTATCTTGGTAGAAGCTGTGCTGCCTTTAATGTTTGCTGTAGCTGTAGATGCCAGAGGCTTCAGTTTCCTTGTTTGCTTTGTCTCCTGTGGATGTCTTTGCTTTTCTAAAAACTCCTTTGTAAAGAGATTGATTTCCTGAAGCTTTAATTCACTTATTGTTCTGGAGCCCTGTTGATGTGGGGGTAAGGTGTGGGGCAGGAGAATCATAAACTTAGGCTTATGATTAGATCTTAGTCTTTCACTGGGCCTGAGTTTTTGGTTTGACCTTCAAAAGTGTTTCTTAGCTTCTTTTTTGTTCCTCTGGGCTAGAGGGAGCTGGAGTTGGTCAGCTGCCCTTCCCCCACATCAGAGGAGGCTCTGGTAAAGTTTTTCCCTTGGTTTTTGTTATGGACAGAGTTCTGTGTGTGTGTGTTTTTTTTAAATGGTCCCGTTTCCCCCTTTATTGCCTGATATGTGAGGGGATTTTTCTCAGATCTTCACTGTGAGAACTAGTTGGGGGTTTCTGGATGTGCAAACCCATAAAAGTGCAGTGACCCTGTAATGCCAGGCACCCAGGATCTCTCCCTCAATCTGGTCCACACTCAGCCTCCAGAAGTTTGTCAAAATTGCCTTGGAGGTGTTCCTACCAGTTCCTGGCTCCTGGGAACTGATCTCAGCTGTGGTCCTGTGTTTCGGCTTCTCTCTCCGGATTCAGGGTAGTCATTTGTCCTGGGACTTTATTTCTCTGTTGGATCTAAGAAAAGAACGGAAGTAAGACTTCCAAGTGCTTTACATGTCCTACTGGAAACCAGAAGTTCCGCTTGCCCGATCCGCCAACCTTCAGGTATTACTGCGCCTGTGCGTGTGGTGCGCAGCGCACGCTTCCGTTTCCCCATCCTCATCTTGGTGCTGTTGTTTTGGACAATTTACTTTTTTTTTTTTTTTTGAGACAGGGTCTCACTGTATTGCCCAGGGTGGTCTTGAACTGCTGAGCTGAAGTTATCTCAGCCTCCCAAAGTGCTGTGATTACAGGCAGGCATAAGCATGCCCAGCCCAATTTACTTTTATAAATGCCACGCTACATTGTTTTTATTTTTGTTTAAATAGTAAGTTATCCTGTGAAGAAATTTGTATAATAAGAAGAAAATCTTCTCTAATTACTGTGTAGCTCTGATTCCAAGTGCTCCTCATTCAGGGGTGTAGGGTCCATGTTTCTGTCTGATATTCTTTGCCTACTGCCTGAAGGACTTCCTGTAACATTTCTTGTAGTGCACATCTGTTGTTAAGGATTCCTTCAGCTTCTGTGTGTCTGAATGCTTTCAGTTTAAAACTTTTGTTATTGGACTTTATTTTTTAGAGCAGTGTTAACTTCACAGCAAAATTGAGAAGCAGATATGGAAGCTTCCCATACACACCCATCCCCCTGACATACACACCCATCCCCCGACATGCACACCCATCCCCCTGCCATGCACACCCATCCCCCTGACATACACACCCATCTCCCTGCCATGCACACCCATCCCCTGCCCCTATGCACACCCATCCCCCTGCCATGCACACCCATCCCCCTGCCATGCACACCCATCCCCTGCCCCTATGCACACCCATCCCCCTGCCATGCACACCCATCCCCCTGACATGCACACCCATCCCCTGCCCCTATGCACACCCATCCCCCTGCCATGCACACCCATCCCCCTGACGTACACACCCAATCCCCCTGACATGCACAGCCTTCCCCTTTATCAACATCCCTCACCAGAGCAGTACGTTGTTTCAACTGATGAACCTGCATTGACACATCAGTATCACACAAAGTCCACAGTTCACATTAGGGTCCCCTCTTGGTGTTGTACATTCTGTGGACTTAAACAAATGTGTAATGGCACGTGTTCACCATTCTCACATCGTACAGAGTAGTTTCACTGCCCTAAAAACCCTCTGTGGTTCCTGTATCCATCCCACCCCGCCCAGCCCCAGGGAACCCCTGATCTTCTCACCACCTCCATAGCTTTGCCATTTCCAGAATATCACACAGTTGGAGTCATACAGTTGATAGCCTTTTTACATGAGCTCCTTTCACATAATAAGATGCATTTAAGGTTCTTCCTTGTCTTTTGTGGCTTGGTAGCTCACTTCTTTTTATTGCTGAGCGATATTCCACTGTCCGGGTGTCCCACAGTTCATTCATTTACCTACCGAAGGACATCTTGCCTGTTTCCAAGTTTCCACAATTAATGGATACAGTTGCTATAAACATCCTCTTGCAGATATTTGTGTGGACATAAGTTTTCAACTTCTTTTGGTAAATACTAAGGAGCACAACTGCTGGGAAGTGTATTAGTCAGGGTTTTCTAGAGGGACAGAACTAACAGGACGGAGATATTAGGGGAGTTTGCTAAGTATTAACTCACACGACCACAAGATCCTGCAGTAGGTCATCTGCAGGCTGAGGAGGAAGGAGAGCCAGTCCAAGTCCCAAAACTGAACAATCTGGAGTCAGATGTTCGAGGGCAGGAAGCATCCAGCACAGGAGAAAGATGTAGGCTGGGAGGCTAGGCCTGTCTAGCTTTTTCATGTTTTTCTGCCTGCTTTACGTTCTAGCTGTGCTGGCAGCTGATTAGCTGGGGCCCACCCGGATTGAGGGTGGTCTGCCTTCCCCGCCCACTGACCCAAATGTCATCTCCTTTGCCAGCACCCTCACAGACACACCCAGGGTCAGCACTTTGCACCTTCAGTCCACTCATGCTGACACTCGGTATTCGCCATCACAGGTAGTATGGTAGGAGTATGCTTAGTTGACTGTCCCACTTGTTCCTGTCAGCAATGAGTGAGAAGGTGAGAAGTCCTGGTGGTCCGTATCCTCCCAGCCTCGGGTGTGGTTGGCGTTCTGGACTCTGGCCATGCTCCTGGGTGTACAGCTTTATCTCCTTGTTGTAATCTGCATTCCCCGATGACATATGACAAGGAGCATATTTTCATATGCCTACTTGCCATCCGTGCATCTTCTGTGGTGAGGTGTCTGTTAAAGTCTTTGGCCCTTTTTAAAATCAATTTGTTTTCTTATGGTTGGACTTTAAGAGTTCTTTTTATATGTTGGATAATAGTTCTTTATCAGATACATCTTTTGCAAGTATATTCTTAGGAGAAGACCTAAGTCTGTGACTTGTCTTCATTCTCCTCATAGCAGAACAGAAAATCTTAGTTTCAGTGAAGTCCAGCTTATCAGTTCTTTCTTTAATAGGTTGTGCGTTTGGTGCCATATCTAAAAAGTAATTGCCAAACCTAAGATTGTCTAGATTTTCTCCTATCTCAGAAGTTGTCTTAGAAGTTTTATAGCCTTGCATTTTATTGCATTTTTTTGAGACGGCGTTTCACTCTGTTGCTTAGGCTGGAATGCAGTGGTGTAATCTCGGCTCACTGCAACCTCGGCCTCCCGGGTTTAAGCAGTTCTGCTGCTTCTGCCTCCTAGTAGCTGGGACTACAAGCGCCCACTGCCATGCCTGGCTAATTTTCGTATTTTTAGTGAAAATGGGTTTAACCATATTGGTCAGGCTGGTCTTGAACTTCTGACCTCAAATGATCTGCCTGTCTCACCTTCCCAGAGTGCTGGGATTACAGGCATGACCTACAATGCCTGGCTGGGTCTTGCATTTTATATTTGGGTCTGTAATCATTTAAAAAAATTTTTTTAGGAGACGGACTTGCTCTGTTGCCTAGGCTGGAGTGCAGCGACATGATCATCGTTCATTGGAGCCTTAAACTTCTGGGCTCAAGTGACCCTCACACTTCAGCCTCCTAAGGAACTGGGACTACAGGTGCACACCACCATGCCTGACTTTTTTTTTTTTTTTAATTTGCAAAGATAGGATCTCTCTGTGTTGCCCAGGCTAGTCTCAAACTCCTGGCCTCAAATGATCCTCTCACCTCAGTGGCCCAAAGCCCTGGGATTAGAGGTGTGAGTCACTGCACCTGGCATGTGATCCATATCATCTTAATTTTTGTTATGGGTGTAAGGTCTGTGTCTAGAGTAATTTTTTTGCATATGGATGTACCATTGTTTCAGTACCATTTGTTGAAAGGATTATTTTTTTCATTGTATGGCCTTTTGTCCTTTGTCAAAGATCAGTTGACTCTATTTATGTGGTTTGTTTCTGGGATCTCTATTCCATTGATCTATTTTTCTATTATTTCACCTTTGTCACAGTCTTGATGACTATAGCTTTATAGTAAGTCTTGATATGGGCAGCGTCAGTTCTTCAACCTTGTTCTTCTCCTTCAATAGTATTGGGTATTCTAGGTCTTGTGCCTCTCCAGATAAACTTCACAATCAGTTTGCTGATATGTACAAAATAACTAGCTGAGTTTTGAGTTGGATTGTATTGAGCCTATAAATTAAGTTGGGAAAAACGGACATCTTAACGCTGCTGAGTCTTCCTCTTCATGAACATGGAATATCTCCCAATTTATTTAGTTTTTGATTTGTTTCATCAGAGTTTTGTCGTTTTTCTCATAGATCTTATGCATATTTTGTTAGATTCATATCTAAGCATTTCATTTTTGGGGTGCTAATGTACATGGTTTTTAGTTTTTAATTTCAATTATCACCTGTTGTGTTTCTGGTATATAGAAAAGTGATGAACTTTTGTGTGTTTACCTTGTATCCTGCAAACTTGCTATAATTGCTTGCTAGTTCCAGGAGCTTTTTTTTGTTGATTCTTTTGGATTTTCTACCTAGACAATCCTATCATCTGCTAGCAAGGAGAGTTGTATTTCTTCCTTTCTAATCAGTATGCCTTATATTTCTTTTTCCTGTCATATTGCATTAGCTAGGGCAGTCTCAGTCTTGTAGTCAGCCTGTGCCTCTCAGCTCTGAACTTCACACGTGCTTCTCAGACTCCCTCTTTTAACTGGGCCATGATGGCTAGGAGCAGCTGAGCTTCGGGTTTCTGTTCCTCTCCGGTCTTAGTCAGCTCAGGCTACTATAACCAATACCATAAACTGAGTGGCTTAAACACAAACATTTATTTCTCAAAGTCTGTAGACAGGGATGTCCAAGGTCAGGACACCAGCAGCTTTGGTGTCTTGTGAGAGCGGCTTCCTGGTTTATAGATGGCTGTGTTTTGCTGTGTTCTCACATGGGGCGTAGAAGCAGCAAGCTCTTTTGGGACTTTTATAAGGACGCTAATCCCATTGATGGGGCTCCACCCTCATCACCTTACTGAATCCTAATCACTTCCCAAAGACACCACCTGCCAATACCATCACATTAGAGGGTAGGGTTTCAACCATGAACCTGGTGGAGGTGAGTAATAGTATTCAGTCCAAAACACCCGTCTGGAGTTCTGGAGGGGGCTGGAGTTGCGTGTTTCCCTTCACCCAGGTCAGGTTCTGATAAAAGCCCAGCAAGCTGGGATCTGGCTAGCTGAGCTCTCCTAACTTCAGGCCTTCATTAGAACAGATTTCAGATATATTCTGAGATTTCAGAATGGTTCACTTTCCCTCCCTCTGCCAGAAGCACAGGGAATTTTTCTGTGATATTCACTGTCGGGACCTGGTAGAGCTTTTGCAGGTAAAATTTACAGGAGTGTGGGGCCGCTGATGACTGGGTCTTGAGTTTTGTGCTCTCAGACTTGTCCACAGTGAGCCCCCAGCTGGTCAAGTACAGTTCGGGTTTGTTGACCCTGGCCCTGCTTCCTGTGGCGGTTTCTGCTCTGGCTACGGGTGGATCTTTCTGTCTGCCCGTCTCTCTAGTGTTAGGGGTAGTGGTTTGCTCTGTGACCTTGCTTCTCTACAGATTTAAAGATAGTTCTGATTCTTCAGTTTGTTCAGCTTTTACTTATTAGGATGGAGTGGTGACTTCTAAGCTCCTTAGAAAACATACGTAAGGGAACAAACCATACCAGACAGAACTAAGAGCAGAAGAGCTTAAGAATGTAGAAATTGTTCAAAACTAGATCTGTCGTGTGATTTGAGTTCCTTTGCTCTATGTCAAATGATTCTTGCCGGTCAGAGAACAAATCTTGTCTTTACGTCTCCTGAGTGCCCTAACGATTCATTAGATTCTGGTGGATGTAAATGGTGTGGCTCTGACGTGGAAGTTTAATGAGCTGGCTCTCCTTAGCCACGTTTTATCTCACGTAGCAGAGGCTGGCCTGCTTCTATGTTGTAAGTTACACTAGCTTCATCATCACTGTCCTCTGGGATTACTTCTCTCCTGGTATAAAACCCTCTTGCTGATACAGGCTTATCCCTTGTTTTTCTAAAATAACCTTATTTTCTGACGATCTTATGATTGCCATTGGTTTCCTCGGTGTTGGATAGGTTGTGTTCTTAGCGGGAATCCTCTGTGTGGCGTTGTGAGTAAGCGTGTTCGAGGGTCCCCTCACTGCTGATGTCAGCGTGGCCTGGGTGAAGCCAGCGTCCATCAAGGCTCTCCATGGGGAAGTTCCTTTCCCTTTCCTCTGTAACTAGTAAGAAATGTGTGGACAGTTACTTTTAGACCATGAATATCCCATTTTTCCTCAAACTTTCACTCAACATTTTTAGCAAGTCTTGATGATTCCTGCCTTCGTGGGTGTGACTGTCTTGCTGTGCAGTGGTGCTCCCCAGGGGTGGGTTTCACTGTTTGGAGGCGTGTCCCCTCCTCCGCCATTCACTCGCCACCGCCATCGTGGTGCCCGAGGCGCGTCCCCTCCTCCGCCGGTCACTCGCCACCACAGTGCCCGAGGCCTTCTTGTTTCACTTGTTGGTCTGTTGTCCATTCTTGCTGGATTTATTTTGATCTTTTTGTCCCAGACCTCAGACTTGGTGAGCAGGAGCCTTGTTAGCTGGCTTCTGTCCCCTGGCACCTCCCCAGCCCGTCACTTTCTGGATCCACAGCATGTCCAGGCTCACCTCCTTTTTTTCCCGACCTCATGCGGGGTCAGCCGCTCTTCCTGGCACCTATCCCTGGTGTTTAGAAACTCGGATGGGAGTGCCACTGTGGAGTCACTGTGTGCAGGTGCTTTCAGAGGACGATATGGGTACAGTGTGTGTGTGTGTGTGAAGGCATGCTCGTGAGAGTGTGTGTACATGTATGTGTGTGAATGCTAGCATGTGAGTGTGTGTGTGAGCCTGTGTGAGTGTGCATGTGTCTGTGTGTGTGTATCTCAAGTAGTCAGTTCAAACAGACACCTCTAACTCTGATTAAATCCACAGGGCTTTCCTTAGCCTTCCTCATCAATACTTGCATCTTTCCTCCCACTGCGAGAAGGCCGGCTCCCTGTCATAGCAATATTTTTCCCATCCTCTCAGTCCCACAACACACACAAAACAGTGTCAGCATTGCTACACCCAGACCATTACAAACAACAGGCCTACTGAGGAGAACCCAAGCTTGGATTGCAGTTTTTCTATCTTAGACTGAGGATGTCATCAAAACAATATGTTTAAAAGTTGTTTCAGTTTGTCTTTTTTTTGAGATGGAGTTTTGCTCTCGTTGCCCAGGCTGGAGTGCAATGGCGTGAACTTGGCTCCCCACAACCTCCGCCTCCAGGGTTCAAGCGATTCTCCTGCCTCAGCCTCCCAAGTAGCTGGGATTACGGACATGCACCACCACACCCAGTTAATTTTGTATTTTTAGTACAAATGGGGTTTCTCCATGTTGGTCAGGCTGGTCTCGAACTCCCAACCTCAGATGATCTGCCCGCCTTGGCTTCCCAAAGTGCTGGGATTACAGGCGTGAGCCATCGCATCCTGCCAGTTTGTGTTTTCTTTCTGTGTGGCTATGAATAGATTGACTTCAAATTTAACATTTTCCTCCTATTGTTTTTTTCATTTTTTTTATGATTTTGTAAAGCATAACATGGTTGGCGGGGTGCAGTGGCACATGCCTGTAATCCCAGTGCTTTGGGAGGCCAAGGCAGGAGGATTGCTGGAGGCCAGGAGTTTGAGAGTAGCCTGGGCAACATAGTAAGACTCTGTCTCTAGAAAAAATTTTTTTTAATTAGCCAGGTATGGTTGTGCATGCCTGTCATCCCAGCTACTTGGAAGGTTAGGCAGGAGGATTTCTTGAGCTGGAATTTGAGGCTGCAGTGAGTTATAATTGTGCCACTGCTCTCTAGCCTGGGCAACACAGCAAGACCCTGTTTCTACACACACACACACACACACACACACACACACGTGCCTTCATGCTCCCCTATCTTTTCCATACTGTAACTGGCTCTCGGCCCCGCCGCTGTCCTAGGAATGGCAGAAGAGGCCCTGGAGGTGTGGTGGGCTCCTTCAAGTAAATATCAGACCCAAAGAGTTTTGCAGAAAAGCGATTTATTAGGCAGAGAGAAAGAGAAGTAGGGAGAGAGAGAAAGCCAGCTCCCATGCTGTCGTGGGAGGAGATCCCAGAGAGGGAAAATCCACACAGGTAAGGGGCAGGGGGTCTTTTAATCTGAGAGTTACTCCGTCCCATTCAAGTTCTTGTGCCATGAGAGGAGTTCCTTCAGACTTCAGCTGGAGTGATCAATCTTTGATTCTGACATCTGATAGGTTGTTCGACCCACAGTCCTCCCATAGCTTTTCACGGGCTTTCTAAACAAAAGGAGCTCACCTGGGCAGTCTACCTTCCTGGGGCAAGTTAGACAAAGACCTCTAAGCTCCCAGATGGAGACGGATGGGGACGTGAAAGAAGGCAGGTCAGGCACGTGGCTGGGAAGTTCCTGCCTTTGAAACCATGACCCTTGTGGACCTGGGAAGAGAAGTTAACACATTCCCTCAATGCTGTTTTCACCTACCTCCTGTTGATAACCAATGTTATTATTTTCTGGTTGTCATGATAGGGTTTTATATGAAATCTGTCTGCGCTATACACCCCGTGTAGACACGCCATGATTTGTCCTGTCACTCTTCTGTTTTGGGCATTTGAGTTGTTTTCATTATTACAGGAGGAAAATAATCCAGTGATGAGTGGCCTTGTGGGAACTTAGTTTGTGCTGCTGGTGGTGCGTGTGCTGGGTTTGCTCCTTGAGTGGGATTGCGGGGGAATGGACTGCGTGCTGTGGGTGGGCTGCCACGTGCATTCCCGCAGACGAGCTGGCGGCCGCTCCAGAGCAGGAGGATCTGCTGAGCGGAAAATGGTGTCTCAGCGAGGTTCTTACCATAGGCACTGCTTTTCCGCACATGCATGGGTTTTCCAGAAGTGTGTAAACTTTATATAAGGAAACTTTCAAACACTCCCAAGTGGGAGCTGTGGAGATGTGAGCAGTGCAAGCAGAGTCAGATCAGAGGGCCACAGTCTTGGTGAGGGGTATGGATATCTACTGTACAGTTCTCTCAATGTTTTTACGTACTTGAATATTTTTACTATAAAATGTTAGGGAGAAAAGACCTTCAGAAAGACAAAAGTTAGACCAGGCATGGTGGCTCACGCCTGTAATCCCAGCTACTTGGGAGACTGAGGCACAAGAATCACTTGAACTGAGGAGGCGGAGGTCACAGTGAGCCAAGATCATACCATTGCACTCCAGCCTGGGCGACAGAGCACAACTCCATCTCAAAGTCAATGTGAAGAGCTAGAAAGCACCTGTGGAATGTGCGCCTCCTCCCTGCAGTGTCCCCTGGCTTCTCGCCCACCCTTAGTGTTGTGATTTCGTGACTGCCGTGATGGGTGTGAGCATGGGGTCAGGGTGTCCTTCGGGTGGTGTCACTGTGTGATGTTGGGCCAGTGACTTGGCCTCTCTGTGCCACCATTCCCGTGTTTGTACAATGGGGATGACAGGGCAGCTGCCTGGTGGGGCCACGCGGGCTCAGTGAGTCAGCCTGGGTGAAGTGTGCAGAGCCCTGCTACACATCTCTTCATTCCTTCAGTTACTGCCCTTTTGTTGTCAGGTGTCATAAAATATTCCAGCTCTGGCCCTTACACTTGTTAGGAAAATAGTTCTTAGCAAGTGTAGTTTTCATTTTGATGGAGAGAAGTTCCATTCTCCGCAGTCCTGGGCCACCGAAGGCTCAGGCTGCTGAGTGGGTGGGTGCTAGCTTGTCTGACAGGTCTCCCGTAGACTCACAGAAATGTCCCTCCGGTGCTAGATTAAGATGTTTTACGAGGAACATTTGCACCTGGACGACGAGATCCGCTATATCCTGGACGGCAGTGGGTACTTCGACGTGAGGGACAAGGAGGACAAGTGGATCCGGATCTTCATGGAGAAGGGAGACATGATCACGCTCCCCGCGGGGATCTACCACCGCTTCACAGTGGACGAGAAGGTGGGCGCGCTGTGCTTTCCCCACGCCTGGCCCGCGTGCTGTCCCTGGCCAAGGAGGAGAAGGTGGGCGCGCTGTGCTTTCCCCACGCCTGGCCCGCGTGCTGTCCCTGGCCGCGGAGGGGAAGGTGGGCGCGCTGTGCTTTCCCCACGCCTGGCCCGCGTGCTGTCCCTGGCCGTGGAGGAGAAGGTGGGCGCGCTGTGCTTTCCCCACGCCTGGCCCGCGTGCTGTCCCTGGCCGGGGAGAAGAAGGTGGGCGCGCTGTGCTTTCCCCACGCCTGGCCCGCGTGCTGTCCCTGGCCAGGGAGGAGAAGGTGGGCGCGCTGTGCTTTCCCCACGCCTGGCCCATGTGCTGTCCCTGGCCGTGGAGGAGAAGGTGGGCATGCTGTGCTTTCCGCACGCCTGGCCCGTGTGCTGTCCCTGGCCGAGGAGGAGAAGGTGGGTGCGCTGTGCTTTCCCCATGCCTGGCCTGTGTGCTGTCCCTGGCTGTGGAGGAGAAGGTGGGCGCGTTGTGCTTTCCCCACGCCTGGTCCGTGTGCTGTCCTGTGTGCTGTGGAGGAGAAGGTGGGCATGCTGTGCTTTTCCCCAAGCCTGGCCCATGTGCTGTCCCTGGCCGTGGCATCCCTGCCACTGAACTGCGTGGCTTTGTGGACTCCAGGTGTGCTTGCCAGGCTCGGGACTCCTCGCTCTGTGCTTCAAGGAGCATCCCTGTGGAGCCACAGGCAGGGTCCGAGGTGACGGCTATCCTTCCTTCCATGGCAGCCCCAGCGGCCTCTGCCTGCGATCCTGGTGGGCACATGTGCGTTTCATGCCCAGGCAGGGCACACCCAGCAGCCTTGGCCTGCCCCAGCTTGTGCTTGGCAGTGAGGTGTCTGTAGGGTTGTCATGTTGCCACGCTGTCACTTTTAAAGACTTTTCAGTTTTGGAATTGAACAGTAATGCAGTCCAGTCAGGATTGGCAATAAACACAAATAAGGTAGCTTTGGGGTTCACTGGAGGCGATGAGGGCTAATGCTGAGACTGAAGTTAATTTTTGAGTAAATACTAAATGCACATGTTTAACATTTAGAAATATGAAAGGGGACCGTTCATCGAGGTATCCCTCTGACCCCTGTTCCCAGCTCCCGAGTTTCTCTCCCTGAAAGTAACCAGTACTCCATTACAAAATTATTTTTAGAGTGACTTTATGCATACCCAAGTGCGTGTCAGTCAGGATTCTTTTTGGAGACAGAGTCTCGCTATGTTGCCCTGGCTGGAGTGTGATGGCTCGATCTCGGCTCACTGCAACCTCTGCCTCCCGGGTTCAAGCGATTCTCCTGCTGCAGCCTCCCGAGTAGCTGGGCTTACAGGTGCCTGCTACCACGCCTGGCTAATTTTTGTGTTTTTAGTAGAGACAGGGTTTTGCCATGTTGGTCAGGCTGGTCTTGAACTTGTGACCTCAAGTGATCCACCCGCCATGGCCTCCCAAAGTGCTGGATTACAGGTGTGAGCCACCGTGCCCGGCCTGGTCAGGATTCTTACTATCCCCCTTTTCAAACAAAAGGCAGCAGACTGCCCGTGGTTCTGCATTTTACTTCTGCATGCTGTGCACTGGGGACTGTTTCATATCAGTAGCTCCCGGCCTTAGCCCTTGTTATAGCTGGGTAGTACTCTGGAGCTGGACACGCTGTACTGGATTTAACCACTAATTCATTTCAGTGACTGGTTTACCCCCCAATGATGAGTGTATACATTGTTTCCAAGTTTTTGCTCTTGTGAACAGTGCTGTAATAAATACCCTTACATGCTTGTCATTTTGCACTTAGGTATGTTTTTCTGGAGGGTAAAATTCCTAAAAGTGAAAAGTGAATTAAAAGGCTTGTGCGTTTTTAGTTTGGACGGATGTTGCTGAATTGTCCTCTTGCCCACCAGCAACACGAGGGGCCCTGGTGCAAATTCTTAGGAAAACTGTAGCCAAGCCAGGTAGAAAGGAGGTGAAGGGGACGTGGAACTGGAGTCGGTGCTGTTCCTAACGGTGTTTCTCAGGTGTGGAGTTCAACACCAGGCTCAGCTGCAAACGCTCTTACCTGGCGTGTGAGGACAGGTAGCAGCCGCACTGCTGTCGGGGTTTAGGGGTGCCCTTAGCTTTCCTGAGAGGATGGTTTCCCAAGGTTTTTGGTTTTCTGCTTTCTCAAGAATGAGAGAGGGGACCAGGCGCGCTTGCAAAGTAAATACCCGACCCCAAACAGTTTCTGCAGAAAGTGAATGTATTTGGGTAGAGAAAGGGGAACAGGAGGAGAAACAGCTCGCTCTTACACTGAGTGAGAGAATCCAGGAAGATGGAATCTAGGAGAGGAAAGACAGCTTTCACACTGGGTGGAAGGGAACTGAGAGAGATGGAGTTTAGGAGGGGGAGACAGGCTTCCACGAGACAGTGTTTGTGGAAAGGGATTCAGACATGTAGTCCAAAGCGGTGTGGAAGGGGGCTTATAGCCTGGGAGGAAGTCCCACCTTCTCCAAGACCTTTGGCCAATGAAAGGAGCTCCTTAGAACTTCAGCTGAAGTGATTGACTTTTGATTTTTCCCGCACCCTCGAAAATTAAAACAGAAACCGTTAAATCCCCCTGATGGAGAGAGACGGAAGCGGGGCATGGCGCCGGGAAGTTCTTGCCCCTGAAAACTACGCCCCCGCGTGGACCCGGAAAGAGAGCCCATTCCCTCACCTCCTGATGCGAATTTTCCTTCCAAGAGTAAAATGTGGCCTAAATTGTTAGACACAGAATAGAAATAGCAAAGAAAGTGTTTGTAGCAATTAGTGTTAACAGGTTGATATGTTAATAAAACTAAGTAGAAGGCCGGCCGCTTTAACGAGGGGCTGGGCGTGTTGGTCTGTCTTCCAGCGCTACGCGAAGGCCATGCGGCTGTTTGTGGGAGAGCCGGTGTGGACGGCGCACAACCGGCCCGCTGACCATTTCGAAGCCCGGGGGCGATACGTGAAGTTCCTGGCGCAGACGGCCTAGCCGTGCTGCCCGGGAGCGGACAGGCACCTCGTGAAGGTCCTCAGTACGACGACAGAGCAGAAATCAACCTTTGTAGGTTGATTTGATCAGCATATTTTGTAATGAAAGGATCTAGAAAGCAACTTGGAAGTGTAAGCCAGTCGCCTTCATTTTCTCTAACTCGATCGAGACTAGTGGGTCCCTGGCCCTGTGTGAGTTCATGCATTCATCTCAGACCCAAAGGAAAGTGTCATCTCCCAAAATGCTTTTCCTTAGATGTTCGTCTGGACGTGGTGCTGTGGCTGCCATATACCAAGGTGTGATCATAGATAGCTCAGCTAGCCAGAGAGAAGACACTTTTTTTCTCCCAAAATTACGCCTTGGGGCGGGGAGTGCTCTGGGGGAAGGGCTCCCATCTTAAAGGGCACAGACTGAGTTGCTTATGCCACTTCCTTGTTCAAAATAAAGTTAACTGCCTTAATCTTATGCTCATGGCTTGGAGTTACCTTCTATTCAAGTATATATGACACTGCCTGGTTTGTTAAACTTGCCCCATTTAGATTCTTTCTATAATTGTTCTTGTATATAAATAATTTACATATGAGCTGTGTTAGTATTTTTTCAGTGTGAGATCTCTAGATTCCTTCACAATCAAGCTGTTGAATTTTAACAAGAGTATTAGTACATATATTTTCTACCCACCAATTCTGAGATACGATTATGCCTAGGTTATATCATAGAAAAACCCCAAGTTAACCTTATGTTTTGGAAGGACAAGTCATTTTCTAAGTATTTTTATTTAACTGGATGAAAAATCTTCATGTTAGGATTAATTTTTTAATTCCCTCCACACTGTACAGAGGAAAACTCCAGCCTTAAATGTGTAAGTAAACTCTGTCTCAATTTAAAATACACGCAGGTGGTGTGATGATAACATGAATATCCCAGCCTGGTTCTGTCAGGTATGGCTCTATTCCAGTAATTAAAGTAAGTGCTGATCTACTGATGTTTTTATGAATTCATTTCTAAATGAGCATTATAAATAGAGCTTGTTCATTTTTAAGAATTAAACGTTCATATGATAAACTGTCTCTTTAGGTTGCCTTTCTTGCTTCATATAACTTTCCCTGTCAGAATTTGCAGCGTTTGAAACTCTTTGTGCTGGGCTGGCTTCCCGCGGACTCTGCGTTCGCCTCCTCGGCCTCCTGGACATGGCACCTCAGGTTTCTTCGCCTTAGAGCTGTATTTTTACAGGCAAGAGTAAGTTTCTGGGCACAGTGGCTCATGCCTGCAGTCTCAGCTTTCACGAGGCTGAGGTGGGAGGATGAGTACAGCCTGAGAAGTCGAGGCCGCAGTGAGCTGTGATTGTGGCCACTGCACTCCAGCCTGCGAGACAGAGCAAGAATGTCTCAGAAAAAAAAGAGTAAGAGCTGAGGCAGATAATAGAATTCTGCTAAAGCACGTAAGGTGAAATCACATTTTCTTTTCCCAGGTAATTGTTCACATCTTTTGTTTTTATTGAGTTATCATTTACATACAGTAAAATGCATTCATTTTAAGTGTTTTTGAATTTTGGCAAATGCAACATGAACAGAGGCAGAACAACACAGGACATTTTCATCACCCAAAAAAGGTTCTTATGCCCCTTCTTCATCCCCTCCACCCTCTCCTAAGCACCCTGTATGGGTGGGTTTTGCCTTTCCTAGAGTTCGATGCGCATGGAGTCCTGCAGTGTGTCCACATTTGTGCCTGGCATTTTGCGTTCCTGCTTCTGTCTCCTGATCCCCACTTACACCATCTCCCGGGTCAGGGCGGCCCCTTGCTAGTATCTTAAACACTGGACTGTTTTAGGAGAGCTCGAGGGTTAGAAAACCCTACACGAGAGGAAATTGACTGTAGTGAGAAGCAGGACTCTAGGCGGGGAGAAAACCTAGGGAGGTGAAAGGCTATTCTAAAACAGTAGGGGTCTCTTCAAGCTGACTGTTAGAGGAGATGGATCCTTGGCTGGGCGTGGTGGCTCACCCTGTAATTCCACCACTTTGGGAGGCCGAGGCAGGTGGATCACCTGAGGTCAGGAGTTCAATACTCACCTGGCCAACATGGTGAAACCTGTCTCTACAAACATACAAAAATTAGCTGGGCATGACGGCGGGTGCCTGTAATCCCAGCTACTTGGGAGGCTGAGGCGGGAGAATTGCTTGAACCTGGGAGGCAGAGGTTGCAGTGAGCTGAGATTGTGCCATTGCACTCCAGCCTGGGCGACAGAGTGAGACTCCATCTCAAAAAAAAAAAGAAGATGGATCCTTTATGAACACACCTTCGTCAGGATTCTAAATCAGGCATTTTTCCAAACAGCCCAACTGTTAGTTTCCCAGGTGGGGCGGCTGTTGGTTTTCACTGTGTCTGGGTTTGTCCATTTAGAAAGGGCTCTGCCTGTGGCTGAGTGAGATACACCTGGACACGTGTGATTTTTCTAGTGTGCCCTCTTTTTACAGGCACAGTTGTATTTATTGTGATGGCATTTCTGACTAGGATATTAATAAATCAGATTATGAATTATCGCACTTGGGTGTGGCTTCAAGCTGGGTAATGTGTTGGCATTTTCAAGGCGCCTCCGTTTATCCCCGCTGTCTTCCTGCTCGGGGTAGATGCCGCACTGCCGACCACGCAGGCCACCCCATGAGAGGCCGCCGGGCTTGTGGGCACCTCACCGTCGTTTGTAAGGAGGAGGCGCGGATCATCCAGGAAACGTCCAGCCTTGCTCTATCTTGCTCCAGATTCAACATCTTGTCCCAATGAAGTCCTGGCTGCAGAATCTTTTCCCAGTTTGGAATGTAGCTGTTGAAGTCTTCATTCCTGTGGAGTTTCGGTTCGCTGTTTGGTGTTTTCCTTGCTCCTGAAAAGTGAATAGGTCATCTCCTTTATGATTTTTTGTTTCTCTTCTTGCCCGTCCATTTCTTCATCCTGTTAACTAAAAGATGACACGATTTATCAATTTAGAAAAGGAGATGTTATTTCTTTTCCTTTTCTTTTTTTGAGATGGCGTTTCACTCATGTTGCCTGGGCTGGAGTACAGGGGCATGATCTGGGCTCACTGCGACCTCTGCTTCCTGGGTTCAAGTGATTCTCCTGCCTTAGCTTCCCAAGTAGCTGGATTACAAGGTGTGCACCACCACACCCGGCTAATTTTTTTTGTATTTTTAGTAGAGATGGGGTTTCACCATGTTGGCCAGGCTAGTCCTGAACTCCTGACCTCAGGTGATTCATCTGCCTCAGCCTCCCAAAGTGCTGGGATTACAGACGTGAGCCACCATGACTGGCCTAAAGGCAAATTTCTTGTAAAGAGTTACAATCTGCAGGCTGAGAAGCACAGCCTCCCGCGGAGACCCCAGGCAGGCACCTGGAGGAGAAGGGGTTGGGGCGGGAGCTTCACGCTGAACGGGGTGGATGAAAACACATATTCAACAGGTTACAGGAGGAGCCAAGAGTATTCATGACGTGGTTCTGACGCATGCGTATTGAACAAACAGGCACGTGGCATACGCCCATGTTCACCTTGGAGAGGAGACTTAACACCCACGTGCATCCCAGGCAGGCCCTGCGCTTCCAAAGGCGAAGCAGGGCCAGGAGGGCGCCCGGCACGCAGCCTCTGTACACCGGCCGGAGCCCGTCTGCGGGCTTATTTTTGTCAGGAGGAAGTTACTGAAATCAGTCTCTCGTTTACGGCTGGTGGAACAGGGGCCGGTTAGCCAGCATTGGGTGGTGGGTAAACTCCAAGTTGTTTTCATCTTGCTCATCTCGTGGCGGTGAGGACAGTTTATTATTTAAGCGCAGGGTGGGAGACTCCACCCTCGCCTGGCAGGGCCTTGGGTCCTGTGTCTGATTTGGTGTCTTCATACAGCAGTCTGTTCTGTGGTCCCGCGATCTCGATTTTAACATGAATGCTGGCCCGTTGTGTCTAAACCCCAAAAGAGAGGGTGTACCGGGAGGCGTGTCTGACCTTCCGGCCCATCGTGCCCGGGAACTCGGTTTTTAAGGTTTCTAGGGGTCTCCTTGGCCAAGGGGGTCCATTCGGTCAGCTGGGGGGGGCTTACGATTTTACTTTCAATTTGTGATCCTCATCATTCAGTGTAGAAGAGCTGGACAGCCCCGTGAGATGCTCAGCTGGCCTCTGAGCAGCGGCCGTCAGCGGACGCCCTCCTTAGCCAGCGCCCCAGTGATGGTCCCTGTGTGTGAGCTGATGGAATATGACGACGGCAAGGCCTCCTCTATCGGCTCACAGCCCTGAACTCTCCATTTTAAGAAAGCCTAAATTGACCTCTTCCAGAAGGAAGGAGAAGACAGACTCCTCATCAGACTGCAGCTAGGCGGAAGCCAGGGAGGAGCGGGGTCTGCAGGGACTGCATGCATCACTTTATTTTCTGCAGTCCCCATTTCTCGGTTTTTAAAAGAAACCTTAAAATCCTGTCCTCTGGCCCTATTTGTACAGACCATGAATTCTAATTTTTGATTAGAAAATATAGCTACTAAATTCAAGTATTGCATCAAATCATTAAAATATAAACAGACGGCTGGTCCTCCAGAATGAGCGCTTGCTTTGTTTGTACCCGGGGCTCACCTTTAGCCTCACGTCTGATCGTGGCTTCCATCCACTGTGACAGGCAGATTCCTCCCAGGGGCCTCCCCTGGCTGTCTCTCACTGTGAATGACACTCCTGCCTCCTGCCCATACCTCTGCGACCCAGCTCACAGAATACCACACTCTCCTTCCAGCCCAGCGCCAGCTCAGGGCGCCGGACGTCCACACTGCCCACACTGCCATAGTTTACCCAAGACTTTGGAGGAAATATTCATTCTTAAATTTGTGTCAATAAGCCAGGCAGTTTTCCAGCTTCCATAGAATTAGTTGTCCTGTGGAGTGCAGACTTTGTTCTTTAACTCCTTCAATAAAGATGAGCAGTGGAAAGGCAAGCCGGGCACCAGCGGGCACCTGACTGCACAAAGTGGCTGCCGACTGGCTGATTTGCAGGAGATTGAACCCAATTCCAGATGAAGGGCTCTCCTTTCTGTGCTCACGTCTGTCACATGCGCAGGTGCGTCTGTGTGCATGTGGGTCTACTTGTGTGTGTTAGGCACGCTCTGAAGGAAGAGACCACCTAAATAGGCTTTGTGTGAGCAACAAGGCTGTTTATTCACCCAGGTGCGGGTGGGCTGAGTCCGAAAAGAGAGTCAGTGGAGGGTGGTGGGACAGGAGCTGGTTTTATAGGTTTGGGGGAGGCAGTGGGAAGTTACAGAAGTTACAGTTCAGGGTTGTTTTTGCAAGCTTGTGGGGGGGGCATCGCTGTCGGGGGAGTGTCACAAGGTTCAAGGTCCAGTGTCATAAGGTTGGCTTATCAGTTGAGGCAGGAACGGTTGAGGCAGCAGCAATGGTGGAATGTTGCAAGGTTGGTTAATCAGGCGCGGCAGAAGCTAGCCATTCTTCTTTTTTCTGGAGGCATATGTGTGGCTCACAGGGTCACCATAGTGTAGTCCATGGTGCAGTCGGTTCAGAGAACCGTGTAGTGTGCACACCTGTGATGTGTGCTTCTGTGAGCTCTCCAGAGAGCCTGAGAGGCTGGTGGTTATGAACTGTGGGACGTGAAGCAGCCACTCTGGGCTCCATGACCTTTCTTTCCCTGCCTGTCTCCCAAGGAGGCGGCATGTGAGGTAATCACTGCAAACGTTCTGCTGCGTGTCCACGCGGAGATTGTTGGTTCTATGATGGAGGTGTTTCCCTAGTTACGCAGTGAAGTTGGCAGCTTCAGACATTTCATTCTCATGATGCAGCTCTGACAACTGACCTGGGGCTCCCTTACCTTACCTGGGCTCCTCGGTTTCCTGAGAGCGAGGCCTCAGTCGGCTGATCGGGCTCCTCGGTTTCCCAAGAGCGAGGCCTCTGTCAGTCAATCGCGTTGCTGGGTGGCTGTGAGTTATGCAACTCACGAAAGCAAAACATCTCACCAAGGGCAAGGGATGGGAGGGTGACCCCAGGAGCTGAGAATAACTTCCCCGTGTGCGGGCTTCTTGCACGTTCCCAGAGCCTGGTGTGCGGTGCCAGAGCCATGTGGGTGGGTGGATGGCTGGAGTCTGGTTCTAGTCACACAGACCAAGAATGCGACATTTCGATGTGATCTGAAAACAGCCATTTTTCCGAAAGCTGTTTCCTGTTGGAAAGGATATGATGCAGCAGTTTCTGGAGGCCTCTAATCGTTTTATGAGTTACGCAGTGAAAACTTAATTGTGAAAAGGATGGGTACGGTGGCTCACACCTGTATCCCAGCACTTTGGGAGGCCAAGGCGGACGGATCACTTGTGGTCAGGAGTTTGAGACCAGCCTTGCCAACATGGTGAAACTCTATCTCTACTAAAAATACAAAAATTAGCCAAGCGTGGTGGTGGGCCCCTGTGGTCCCAGATACTCAGGAGGCGGAGGTGGGAGGATCACTCGAGCCGGGGAGGCAGAGGCTGCTGTGAGCCGAGATCCAGCCTGGGCGACAGAGAGACCCTGTCTCAAAAAAACTCCCGAAAACAAACAGGCAAAAACTTAATTCAAAAAGAAAACCTCGCGTTGGAAAGATCTGAGGCTGGAAGTGAAAGGAAGTGTGCTGGTCCCGCTGCTCGCGGGCCTGGGGGTGACGTGCTCTGAGAGCTCCTGAAGGGAGGGACCGTGGAGTTAGGCAGAGGTGGTGCTAAATGCTTCCTCATTTTAGAATCTGGCAAGGAAACCAAGCAAGAAAGACAAGACGCAGGAAACAGGCCGGCCGGCGGCCATTCTGCCTGTTGGAGAACACGCGGCCCCTCGATTTCTGCAGCGGTTTCTGGCCAGCCCAGCCTCTCCTGCCCACAGCTGCCGGGGGTCCCCACGTGGTACCGCCGCCCCATCCTTTATCCCAGGAAGAACCAGGAGCCCCAGGAGGTGGCCTTGATGTGAGTGGCCCTGAGCACTGACAGGCGTGTATGGGGGCTGAGCGGCAGGTACTTTCTGAATCTCGAGGGAAGACCTGCAGCCCACGAGCACTTCGAGGGCCAGTGGAGGGAGCACCTGTGAGCCGTGCGGGAGAACTCTAGGGTTGTGGCTGGGCTGAGGCCAGTGGCTGCGGGTGCATGGCCAGCGAGCTGGGCTCTTTCCAGCAACGCTCTCAGGACTCTGGTGGTTTCTTTTCTCCCTCATTCTCTGATGAAGAGGACGCTGGGGTGTGCTGTGCGTCTGACATCTGAGGAGTGATTGCCTCCTGTGTGGTGGACGCGGGGCCAGCACTGGCGACGAATGGGGCTGTACAGCTAGTTTATCTGGAGAGTCCCTTTGCACACCTCTCTCTCTCTCTCTCTCTCTCTTTTTTTTTTGAGATGGAGTTTTGCTCTTGTTGCCCAGGCTGGAGCGCAGTGGTGCGATCTCGGCTCACTGCAACCTCTGCCTCCGGGCCTCAGCCTCCCAAGTAGCGGGGCTTACAGGTGCCCACCACCACGCCCAGCTAATTTTGTATTTGGGGTTTCTCCATGTTAGTCAGGCTGGTCTCGAACTCCTGACCTCAGGTGATCCGCCTGCCTTGGCCTCCCATAATTCCATAGTGCTGGGATTATAGGCCTGAGCCACTGTGCCCGGCCCTTTGCGCACATCTCTTTTTATGTGTGTGTTGAGACTGAAAATAGAGTCTGGAACCAGGATGTCACAGAAGCAGGTCACAGACACAGCAGGTACAGCATGGGGCTTGTGGGGAGCTCTCAGCAGAGACGCAGGGGAGCACGTGCAGTCCCCCGACTCAGCCTAGGTGCAGTAAGAAATTCATTAGGGGATCTCTGGCCCTGGGTGCCACCCGGCAGCATGTGTGTGCAGGGCCACTGGCCAGCGATGGCCCTGGGATGGCCTGACCCATCAGCAATGCTGACAGCAGGGGCTGGCTCAGTTACCCTAAGGTGAAACAGAGGCTCTCCAGGGCCTCCCTGGGGCTCGCACCCTGCTGAGGTCTTCAGTCCTCCTGGAGATGGAAGGGAGGTGACTGAGTGGCCTGTAGCGCAGGGCTCCTTCCCTGATCCTTGCAGCCTGGGGGGTCTCTGACTCTTGGAGCTGAGTGACAGGTGGGGATTTGTGCCCCTCTAAGGGTCTGTGGATGATAAGCTCCCAGCTGACGCTCCAGGGCTGTGTCTGTACACTGTGTGCTCTGAGGAAAGCTGGTCTGTGAACTGATGCATTAACGGGTTCTGTCATGGGTGGGAGTCTGTGTGCGCCCTCGCGGGACAGCCGTGGTGCCAAGAGCAGCTGGAGGCCTTGGGGCTGTGCTTAGCTTTGCTCTCCAGCTTTGCTGACCCCAACCAGCTCTTCCCCACATGGTACCTGTCAGCAGCGCAATGGGAAGTTCTGTGTGTGTTAAACCACATGCGGGGTCCAGAGCTATCCCAGGGCAGGCCTGGAGTTTTTCTGGCGTTCCTTAAAAGCACCCGATGAATATTGGGATGAATTTCCTGAAGAACCTGGAAGAGAGTTTCTCTCTCCTTTCTGAAAACTAAACGTTAAGATCAGCACATGATAGAAATCTGGATGGCCGGGGAGAAGACGTGGGCCAATCTCCCCAGTGCCCCAAATCCAGTGAAAAGACAGCGAGTTTTAAAAAAATTAAGTGTGTTGTTTTTCAAAATACACCCACCAGTTTCTGACGACCTCCCTCCATCTCTCCTCCCCTTCAGCATGGGCTCTCTTGCTCACTTGTTTCTAATGAGTAGGAAGTGGCTGAGGTGGCCGTGGGTGGCCTCTGTTGGCACGTGGTTTCCTGCTTGCCTTCGGATGCTATGCTCTGGGGAAGCTGGCTGCCAGCACGCTCATGCAGCTCTCTGGGGAGGTCTGAGGCCTCTGCTGGCAGTGCTGCTGGCCGGCCAGGTGTGTGAAAGCAGGTTCTCCAGCCCCGGTCGAGCCTTCAGATGATGCAGCCCCAGCCATCACCTTGAGGGCAACCTCAGGAGAGCCCTGGCACCGCCCAGCTAACCCAGAGACCACAGGCGAGAATGTACGTTCCGGTTGTAAGGCCTTGGAGTGGATGGGGGAGGACGGAGGAAGGCTGGTGATATTGCAGCGGGGGGTGTGTTCTGTTCTCGCTCCCCGGGCTGTGCCCACCCGCAGGGCAGAGGCTGCTGGCCTGCTGTGCCCTCCTGCACGATGCCCGGGGCACCAGGCTCCTGGGGTGCACTCAGTTACTGGGCAGGTTAGAGGGACTAGGAAGGAGGACTTCTAGTCCCAGGGAACCTGCAGAGGCCGTGAGCCCCGGGAGGATCCCTGGGAGGAGCCCCGGGAGGGAGGGCCCTGGCTCCGCGTCCGCCTGGGGCTTTGCCTAGGATTTCTGTTCCTGTCTGCCCAGGAGTCCGACTCTGTGCTTTGAAACGTTGTGACACGATCTCTTCTGTCTTAGTTGGGGCTCTTTTTGTTGCAAGCGCCAGAAGCTCAATGTGGAGGAGCCTGGGCCTGGGGCTCCTGCCCTGGGGACTCCTGCCCTGGTGACTCCTGCCCTCGGGGCTCCTGCCCTCCTGCTCTGGGGACTCCTGCCCTGGGGGCTCCTGCCCTCCTGCTGTGGGGGCTCCTGCTCCAGGGACTCTTGCTCTGGGGGCTCCTGCCCTGGGGGCTCCTGCTCCGGGGACTCCTGCCCTGGGGGCTCCTGCCCTCCTGCTCTGGGGACTCCCAAGGCAGAGGCAGCCACCCTTGGGCAGTGTCTGTGCCTTTCCACAAATGGCTTTACTCTGTACTGCCAACAGGTGCTCACGGTGGGACAGTGTCAGCACAGTGTCGGCATCTCAGAGACTCACTTCTCCTTCCACTACACAGGGGAGTGACTTCAGCCACCAGCCCAGGTTCCCAAGCCTCCAGGATAGGGTCTGTGGGACCAGACCCGGGCCAGCGGCTCTGACGGGGACAGCATCGTGCAGTGCAGGTGTGGCTGTTGACCAAAGGTCTCCTGTGGTGCTCAGGCTGCTGCCGGTGCGTGTCCAGGTCGATTTATCCCACGCCACAAATCCTGCTTGCCCAGAATAAAAATGGAGTTTGTTAGGTTAGCACGGTGGTCATTTGTGCACCTATGGGACAGAGAAGGCTTGAACTTCATTCCGAGGGGAAAGAAGCCAGCCCTGCCTTTATTACTCTGGTAGAGAACCCTGTCTTTCTAGGTTTTGAAAACATCTCCACCCTATCGCAAGTGACCAGGAGGGACTTCTGGGCCTTACCCACCTCCTACCGCAGTGAGTTGCGAGCACTGGTGCAATGCCCTGTAGGCTGGGTCAGGGCTCCCGAGTGCTCTGCCTGCTGTGATGCGGGAAGCTCTGTGCACCACGTCTCTCAGTGAAACTCGTCACACAAGCCCCTGAGGAGAGCTGGTTTTGTCACCTGAGTGCCGAAATACATAAGAAAGTGGCCGGTCAGTTCCTTAGGATGCCACACTCCAATGAGGAGAACAGAGGGTGGAGCAGCCCTATGGCCGGGGGAGTGGTCCAGGGGCTCCGGGCGGGCAGCTGCTTAGAGAGAGGGGTCAGCGACAGTCATCACTGTCGGGTGGATGGCTGAGGCGGGAGGTCACTGCGGGCGCATTGGCCCCGATCCTGACCTGACCAGATTTGCTGTGCCCACCTGGCTGTGCCCACAGGGCTGAGGCCTGCAGTCCAGCCATGGTAGGTTGCAGAGAACATCTGGGGCGCCCTGGGAGCGGGGACCTCTCCCGAATCGCTCTGTCTTCTGCTGTTTCCTGCCTTGGGAAGTGATGATTTTTCAAAATATTCTCTTAAATGCAGTGTGGGCAGTGCACTGGAAGCATCCAGGCATGAAGACAGCGCCCAGGCCAGCAGGGCTGGGGGAGCTGTGCTGGGGGGCTGGCGGGCAGGAGGCCGTGCTCTGTCCCTGGTGTGAGCAGAGCTGGTCGCGGCGGTTCTGGGGCGGAGCTTGCTTTTCTGCTGAAGCCACTCTCCCCGTGACATGCTCACCTGCCTGCCTGCCTGCCTTTATTATTGCAGTTTAATGTTTTTCATTTTCCATGTTAAAAATGCTTATGTTTAGTTTGCACCAACTGTTCAAAAAAACCCACCTATTCTAAAATCCAAATAGGATTTCATCGGAGTTACACAACAGCCTGGCAAAGGGCAAGTCAATGGAATCAATACGGTCTGCCCTGGCGTCTGCGGGTTTCCAGCTGCTCCATTGCTAATCACTCCTCAAGGCTCCTTGGCGCCCGACTTTATGGATTGCCTCTGAGAAGAATGTGGCGGGGGCGGTCCCCAAGGACACAGGGATGCCACTGGCAGGGGCAGAAACAGAGGCACACTCTCCGGAGGCCTGTCCTGCTGCTGAGTAGGACTTCGGGCCACAGCCACCCACCATGACCTCAAAGCTGGCCCCAGAGATCCCAGGACAGAGGCCCCGGGAGAGCATCACCTGCTCCACCTCCGCAGAGATGTCCCTGTGAGCTCGCGGTGTGGAGAGGCGAGGGAAGGAGCCCTCCATGGATGCCTGGGCAGGGAGGTGTCCGTGTAGATGAAGGCTCAGATGGCAGAATCACCCCAGTTCTGCCACTCCCATAGCTGTGTGTCCTTGGGCAGGTTCTTCAAGCTCTCTGTGCCTCAGTTTCCCTGTCTGTAAAGGGGGATGTCATGTACCCGCAGAGCAGGGTTGAGGTGAGGAGTCCATGAGACCCTGTCTGTGAGATGGAGGGTCATAACATCCACCAAAAGTTCATGTCTGCTCGGAACCTCAGAATGTGACCTTTTTGGAAATGGTGTCTGCAGATGTAATGAAATAGGAGTTTGAGATGAAATCCTCTTGGACGAGGGTGGGGTGGGCCCGGGCCCACCCTCGACCCACCCTCGGCCCACCCTCGACCCAAAGACTCATGCTTTCACAGGACTAGAAGACAGAGGCGCGGTAGACTGGGGCCATGCCACCGTGGCCAGGGGCACCGAGGACTGCCACGGCCACCATGGAGAGGGGCCTGGGACAGACACTGCTGCAGAGCCTCCAGAGGTCACAGCCTGCCCGCAGCTTGCTCGCAGCCTTCTGGCACCCTGAACTGTGAGAAGATGCATTTCTGTTTTAAGCTGCCCCGTTTAAATGGAGCAGGCTGGAAAAGACACGGACACTAGGGCAGATCGGGCGCCTCGTTACAGCAGCCTTAGGAAGCTCCTCAGTGGGCGTCTGCGGTCGGCCTCTGATCACTCCCAAAGTCATGTCCTCATCCTAAGCCCTGGGACCTGTGCAAGTGACCTGTTTTGGAAAAAGGGCCTTGCAGATGTGGTTAGCTTGAGGCTCTTGAGATGAGAAGACGATCGTGGATTACGGGGGCCAAACCCCAGCTCAAATGGCTCCCCGAGAGATTCGGCACACAGAGGAGGCCGTGTGACCACAGAGGAGAGGCTGGAGTGATACGGCCACAAGCCAAGGGCACCGGGAGCCCCCGAGGCTGGAGAGGAGAGGAAGGAGCCTCTCTAGGACTGGCCCGCTGACAGCAGCCTGCAAAACGGGGAGGGAATCAGTTCTGTGCTCTCACAGTTACTTGTGTCTTATGGCAGCCTCGGGAAACAGACACACTGTTTCCCATTCGCAGCCTGGTGTCCTCCTGCAGCCTGGCCTCTGTCCCCAGCAGGGGTCTCCCCACAGCCTGCGGTCTCCCCGCAGACCAGGGTCTTCCCACAGCCCAGGGCCTCCCCCAGAGCCTAGGGCGTCTCTGCAGCCTAGGGCCTCCCCGCAGCCTGGGGCCTCCCCAAAGCCTAGGGTCTCCCTGCAGCCTGGGGCCTCCCAGAAGCCTAGGGTCTCCCCACAGCCTGGGGCCTCCCCAAAACCTAGGGTCTCCCTGCAGCCTGGGGCCTCCCCCCCGCAGCTTGGGACCTCCCCCCCGCAGCCTGGGGCCTCCCCGCAGCCTAGGGCCTCCTCGAAGCCAAGGGCCTCCCCATAGCCTAGGGCCTCCCAAACGCCTAGGGCCTCCCCGAAGCCTAGGGCCTCCCTGCAGCCTAGGGCCTCCCCAAAGCCAAGGGCCTCCCCTCAGCCTAGGGCCTCCCCTCAGCCTGGGGCCTCCCCGAAGCCTGGGACCTCCCCGAAGCCAAGGGCCTCCCTGCAGCCAAGGGCCTCCCCGCAGCCTAGGGTCTCCCCGCAGCCTAGGGCCTCCCCACAGCCTGGGGCTTCCCCGAAGCCAAGGGCCTCCCCACAGCCAAGGGCCTCCCGGAAGCCAAGGGTCTCCCCACAGCCAAGGGCCTCCCCGAAGCCTAGGGCCTCCCCACAGCCTAGGGCCTCCCAAACGCCTAGCGCCTCCCCATAGCCTAGGGCCTTCCAAATGCCTAGGGCCTCCCCAGAGCCTAGGGCCTCCCCGAAGCCAAGGGCCTCCCCACAGCCTAGGGCCTCCCCACAGTCTACACAAGGAGCCGGGGCCATGCTTCCTCCTGGCAGGTGTGAGGGGCCCTGGGGTGCAGAGAATATACTCCATACCTCGGATGCGAATTCCAGCAGCGCTGGTGTTGGCGTGAGTTCCCTGAGTAGTGGCTGAGGGTTCAGGGGTGCAGTTTGCTGACTGTCCAGCTCAGCATGCCATGGGAGCTGGCGGGGTCCCCTGACACCCGGCAGCAAGTGGAAGCTGAGCCAGGGGCCGAGCCAGCCAGGGGCTTTAGGGAGATGCCCTGGGCTCACTCCACAGGCAGCGGGACCCAGGCTCCCCGTGGGCATTCAGGGAGTGAGCGGCAGGGCGGCCAGGAGGAGCTGGGGTGGAGGTCATTGGGGGTCATCCCGGTGGGCAGAGCCTCAGGGCCCTGGGGTGGAGGGGAGGGAGGCTGGAGGTCCTGGCTGGCTGCGCTGGCGGGATGATGTCTCCTGCGGGCCTAGAGATGGTCTCCTCCCACAGACAAGGGTGGGTGATGCGGGAACAGACTGCCTGTCATCGGGTTCCAGGTCCAATAAAGGTAAACCTCAAGGCGGAAAGGAACTAGGCGTGGGTGAGTGCAGTCCTCCATGTGTGAGCGCATGTGTGCATGTGTAAGCGTGTGCCCACGTGTGCTGTGCTGGAGCCCAGAGCACGCCCGAGGCAGCCCATCGGAGGGTCCGGCCCTGCCTGCCGTCTCAGCTCCCTGCTGCCGGGCAGCACACGGTATTGAAAAGGCAGCACAGATCGTGGCACCGCCATGAGCTTCAGCGGTAGATTTGGATTGGAACCCCTCCCTCTCTGTCATGTTAAACTGTGAGTCCTTGGAAAAGTTACCCAATGTTTCTGATTTCCATGTTCTTTCCTGTAAACCCTCCTGGAGTTGAAATGAGCCTTCAGTGGAATGCCGTGTGGGAAGGGGTGGGGACGGAGGAGGCGCCTGTCACCCTCGCCTTCCTTTTCTTTCTCTCGGAAGTTGTGTTCTTCTACGTCAAAGGAAAAGAATAAAACCCGAAAATCATTTGGAGAGAAAAAAAAGACGCATGCAAGTGCCACACAAACAGGAGGAAGCTGTGGGATTGAACCTGCTGCGGGAGAGACGCTCCGTGGTCTTGGAGAGCTCGGCCCTCAGCATAGCAGTTGTGGGAGCCTCCGTGGTTCTGGATCCGTGCCAGCCAGAATTCTATGTTCCAGGGAAAACTGCTTTTAATGCTGACTTACACTCAACACTTCAAGGCCATGGAGCAGGGGAAACACCCTGTCCCATGCCGCATGCCCTTGGAGGGTGAGGTCAGCAGGGCCAGCATCTGCCTAGCCTGTGGCAGCCTCAGTCCCCAGAGAGCAGCCATGGCTGCCTGGAACCGTGGGGCAGAAAGCCACACACTGACCATCGGCAAAGCGGGGCTCTTCTGCAGGGGCTTTTCCGTGTTGGGTTCTTTGGCACCATCCAATAGAAACAGGACGGGAGCCACAAATGGGCGCCACATATGTCACTTCAAGTTTTCTAGTAGCCACGTTAAACACATTCGAAGGGCATCTTAATTTTAATGATATGTTTTATTTAATCTGCTATAACCAAAATTCCTATCATTTTAACAGGTACTCAATATAAAATTATTACTGAGATCTTTTACATCCTTTTAGAAGTGTTTCATCAAATCTCTGCAGCAGCACATCTCAGGTAGGACGTGCCGTGTTCCCAACACTCAGCGGCAGCTCCCAGCCTGGGTGGCAGCCTGGTGTAGACCTGAGCCGTGGGCAGGACTCTTCCTGGTCCTCCTGGCGGAGCGCGGTGCCGGTTGGGCAGTGCATGCTGGAGGACCGTGGACCGTGCTGGTCCTGGCTCTGCACTGTCCCTGTGACCCTCGGGATGTTGCCCAGCGTCTTTTGGTGATGGTTCCTTTTCTGTAAGGTGTGAGGTTCACAGCATCTCCTGCGAGGTGTTGTATTTCAGTTGTGTGTAGCGCTGGCCTAGTAACCTCAGGGACCCTCGGTCGGTCAGCCAGGGACGGCACCCACCTGACACCCTAGGAAGATGGCAGACTCAAGGTCAGGACTGCAGAAGCTGGTCCTTGGGGGATCTCGCAGCAGATCCTGCGGTGTTCTGGTGTGGCTGCAGTGCACATGGGGCTCAGGACGGGAGGCCCATGCCGGCCCCGGGGCCCGGGCTGCTGGGCACCAGCCTCTCAGGGCCTCCAGAGCTGGCAGAAGGCACCGCCCTGCATGGCCATGGGCCTGGGCTGCGTGGAATGTGCACATCCTGTTGTCCTGCCAGCGCTAGCAGTTTACCAAAGCAAAGAATATGCCACAGGGACAGCATGTGTCCCACAAGGCCTCAAATACTGACTCTGGCCCTTCACAGAGCACACGTTCTAGAACACGAGTGGAGTGAGCAGAGAGGAAATCCCAGCTCGTGGGGCTGGGGGCTTGCCGGGTGGGGACGGGGTTCAGGACGTGGCTTGTGACTTCCTATGAGGGCGATCCCACAGGACTTCGTGGACACGGTGGTGTTTTAAGTGGCCCAAGAAGAACTGGAAGGATTTCGAGGAGGGAGGGACCCGCCCCGGTGGGCAGAAGTCAGGCTCTGGGGCTCTGGAGGCTGCTCCCCCGCAGGCAGGCGCGCCCCATGTTTACCGGCCATCGAGTCTGCACGTTATAAACTTGGTTACCCCAGAACGTTGTGTGAACAGTACTGTGTTCTCTAACACACGCCGAGAACAGGCCGAGGTAGCATGCAACAGATGCCGAGGTGTGGAACGGGTTAGTCCGGCTTTTTCCTCAATCCCGGAGGAGGACAGGGAGAAGGCAGCATTGCTCCTGAGCGACGGTGACAGTAATGACTGCTAAGAAATGAGATCACGACTTTCCACACGCAGAGCTTGACAAATGGCCGACCCTTCATCTCTTGGTGCTCAGGCTGGAGCGCGCCAGGCCCTCCGTCCACTCCTGAGTGCACATGCTGGAGAGTGACAGGCCTTCCCTCCAATGCTCCTGTTCCTGCTGGAGAGTGACAGGCCCTCCCTCCACTGGGAGCAAGTGCTGGAGAGTGAAGGGCCCTCCCTCCAATCCTTGATGCTCCTGCTGGAGAGCGATGGGCCCTCCCTCCACTCCTGTGCGCTTGCTGGAGATGGACGGCCCACCCTCCAATCTGCACGGGCTGAATGACAGACCCGCCCCTTCCTCCGGGCACTTTCTCCAATCCTTGGTGCACTGCTGGAGAGTGACGGGCCCTCTCCTCCACTCCTCATGTGTCTGCTGGAGAGTGACGGACCTTCCTTCCACCCCGTGTGCTCCTGCCGGAGAGCGACGCGCCCTCCCTTCAATCCTCGGTGCAGGTGCTTAAGAGTGACAGGCCCTCCCTCGAATCCGTGTGCTCCTGCCGGTGAGCGACGGGCCCTCCCTCCAATCCTCGGCGCTTGCTGGAGAGCAGCAGGAGCTCGGCCTTAGGGTGTTTGGGACTCAGTCCAGCGTGGTTTTGCTTTAGTTCCCGCCTAGAGCGAGGAGCTCGGCAAGCAGCACCAGGTTGATTCTTGCTCCTTTATTCAAAGGAAAGGTTCTGTGTTTGAAAATGCACCAAGCACTGGAGGGAAGAGAAAGGTGAAAGGACCTCGGGGCTGCCTGTAAGAGGCTCAAGGTGTCGCTGGGTAGCAGCTCCACCGCGGCCGATGGAGGCCTGGCGCCCATCGTCAGAGCACTGCCGGCAGCTGTGACTGGGAGTGGGGCTGGGGAGGGAGGGTCCATTTGGGCTCACCAGCCTGCCAGGGCATCCTGACCTCCGTGTCTAGTGGGAGCATGGGCACTGCTGTCCGCGTTCACGCACAGCTGGCCGGGGACACCTCTGAGCCACCGGGCTGGAAAGCACAGGCTCATCATCCACTGGCAGTTCCCGTGAGATGCCCGCAGTGCGCTGCCAGGTTTGTGCGGAGGAAGAGCCTGGCATCTCACCCCTGAAGGCAGATTTGAAGGAAGACCTTCAAGATGAAGGGCTTCCAATTACATCATCAGCTTTTCTGGGCTGGAAAAGTTGCATTTTTCTTTCAGCAGAGAAAGATTTGAAACCTTCTTGGTGTCCAGCAGTCCTTTTGCCTGCCGCTTCTTTTTTCTTCTATTTTAATGCGTAATCTAGATTTCAGCAGATGGGTTGAGACTGGTAGATGCTGTGTTTGTATGGTTCTTCTCTATTACAAAAATACAGACATGTGGCTTCGCCTTGTGCAGATGTTTATATCACAGTCCTTAAAATGAATTATATTTAAAGCTAGATATTTAGAGAACCCTTGTCAGAGTTCTCATAAAGTGAAGAAATTTCTTTAAAAGCAGGAATAACTATGTAAACGTGAAAGCAAAAGGCCAGTCTTTCAGGCATGAAAGCACCCGTCAAAACCATGTGCCTGGCTTCGAAACCGCCCCCAGCCCCTGCCCGCCCGCCTTTTCCGTGCTCTTCCTTTGCTTATGCTCCTGGTTCCTGTTCCACTCACCCACTCTCCCCGTGGGTGTATACACTGCGGGAGAAAGGGTGATGGCCTGTCCACCACCAGGCTGTCAGGGGTGTTTGGCGGGCATCAGGCCGAGGAGACTTGGATTAAGGAGACCAACGCACTTAGTTCTGGCTGTGTGGGGAGGGCCAGAGGAACATGGGCTGTAAATCCCCCTGCACGTACAGGCGCGTGGTGAGAAGGCCCCTGCCACACCTCCCAGCTTTCCTCTGAGGATGTCCAGAATGGATGAGCAAAGCAGAATGGCCTCCAGGAACAACGGCCCCGAGGCTGACCCCAGATTTCCTGAGTCTGTGAGCTGTGTTATCCCAGCACGCCTGCCCCCTGCGTTCATGAACAGTGGCTGAGCTGCAGGGACTGTGGGGCTGAAGGCCAGCCAGCTGTGGGGCAGTTCTGGCCTGGGCTGTGGCTTGGGACCAGGAAGACAGGCACCCAGACCCCAGTGAAGTAGGAGTTTTATTGAGTCCCTCCATGTCACATTAATGCATTAGCTTCACAGACAGTTTCAAGGACCGGGTCACTCTGACGTAGTGCGCTGGGGTGAGCTAGGCCAGCTTGAGGCACTGCGTGTTAAAGCTGTCTCCCTCCTTGCTGGCCACAGCCTCGAGCAGGGACTGTTTCTTCTGCATGCTCCTCGAGGACTCCAGCTCGTACATGGTGGTGAGGTTGAAGAGGACGCTCTCGTGCAGGTAGTGCCTGGGGTCGTGCTCCACCATGGCCTCCAGCTGCCGCAGGGAGTCCTTGAGCTTGCCCAGGTAGAGCAGACACACGGCAGCATTGTTGTTGGCCTGGGGAGCAGCACACGCACAGGGTCGGCCACAAAACCAGGTTAGACACCCGCCCTCCAGGCTGTGTGCTGGGCCCTGTGTCGGGGATCTGGAAGTGGCACAGAGCTGTCGGGCAGAGGCTAGACGGCCCTGCTGGACCATGTCCCCCTGTGGCCACAGCCACTGCCTGGCGCCGGTGGACTGGAGACAGCGTGCGCAGGCCTGCAGGCCCCTGCTGAGACGTGTGTGGGTGCATGTTTCTGGTGTCTGTGACAGGCAGAGGGCGGGGGTCTGTGGCTTGGGGCCCTTACCACTGCGTTTGTTGGATCCATCCTTAATATCTCCGTGAAGAACCGGTGGGCTTCCGCGAAGTTATTCTGCCCAAGGTAAAGGAACGCTCTGTAACACAGGCAACGGTGGCAGTTAGCGGGGAAGGCCCAGGAGCTGCTGTGCCCCAGCAAAACCCACGGGGGCTCTGGACACCGCACAGACCCAGCGTTTGACCCTGCGTAGCCTGGGGTTCCTGGTCTCCAAGCAGAGGTGGTGAGCTGCATTTTGCATTCGGGCTTGCAAATTAAGGACTCTAGTTTTGATTAACTGAGATAGAGTAAGTTCACCTAAATGACTTCCTGCTAAAAACGGACACCTGCTTCATTTTTGCTTTCTAATCTTGAGTGCAGGCTTTGCCCGGGGTGCGACCCCTCCTCACAAATGTGCATTTGCACAAAGCTGTGCATTCTACCACAGCACCCCAGAGCACGATCCAGAACGGCCACTGTATTGGCCTTTACACACACGGACGCTGAAAATGGGGGCGTTATGAGTGGTACTCCGAAGAACACGGGTTAATGTCTCCTTGAAAATCAGCTGCTGTGACTAAAAGCACATTACCAAAATTCAGGAAACACCCGTGGACTTCTCGTGCCTCAGTTCTGAGAGACACAGGGCGAGAGAGGTGGAGGGGTAGAGAGGCGCGCTCTCTAGGGAGCTTTCCTGCTCAGTCAGCGGGGCTCAAACTCCTCTGGGAAATAGAAAACATCTACTTAGTTTTAAAATATTTACCTGTTCATTAAAACCATGATTTTACCCTGTAGTCCATCCAATTTCTGCGTTACTTTCTCAACGTCTTGAAAATACTTTTCAGCTGTTTTTATGTCTCCAATCTGCTTTGACAAAATCATTTAGTCAGTTTAGTTGACAAAGGAAATATGAAGTCTGTACCCATACGTTTAGTTCCCTAAGGGCATGTTAGAATATGAAGACGCGTGTATGTCAGGCAGAGGAAAACCTGAGTGACGATTTAGTAATCGTTACTTTTTTGTAAGAAGAGACATTTACTGTACAGTGGAATGCTAACTCTATGTCAGAGACTAAGCTGCTAGTATCCATGCCTTATTTGAAAGTCTTAGAGTTTAGTACTTTCTGCCTTTTGGAGTGATTCTGGCAGAGCATTAAGTAAAACAAAATAATAAGATGAAACATAAAATACTTAAAATATTGGTATAATATGAGCAGGTCCCAAGTCAACTTATGAGTTATCTGTGGCTAGAAAAATGGTAGGTGTCATCATATTTGCAAATTTCAAAGTAACATTTTGACCAAGTAATACAGAATTCTACTGTAAAAAACAAGCCAGACCAAACCCAAACTCAAACCCACTCTTAACGCACGTGTCAGGAACCCGCCGGGTGCCTGAAGCAAAGGCAGCCGGACGAGCAGCACTGGTGGCCGAGGGCCTGGGGAGCAGAAAGCTGAGTGCCCGGCTTGGTTTTACAAAGGCACTCAGGTTTTCTTTCACCTCTAGAAGCATAAGGAAGGGAATATATGATCTAAGGCTTACAAGAATAGGTAAAAATGGAAGAACAGTCCTGTTATGGCCCACACTGTGCTCACGAGGGCGAAGACAAAGCTGCTCCGTGTCCGGGGTGCAGCCTGCGGGCGTCGGCTTCGCCAGCAGCGAGCTCTGCGGTACAGCAGCGGCAGAAGCTTATACAACGTGCTTTGTCCCTGGAGAAACAAGCTGAAGGTGCGCTGCTCACCTCCGTCAGGAGGAGGCTGAGGGGATCGATCGCTGAGCAGTCTAGTTCACTTAGACTTTTCCTGGAAAGCATCTGTCCAGCATTCAAATAAGCCTGCGCATTCTCAGATGACTGGCTGAGACATGGTTCTCAGGGGTCTGTCCTGTTTCTACATGTCTTCCAAGCACAGACGCCGACAGGGTTGTGTTCAAAGCATCCACACAAGGATGCCTGTTTAGATGACAGCCTTGTAAGCTAAACGGCGTCCCCCTGGGGTGAAGGGCAGGCAGGCTCACCTGCCGGTAGCAAGGACTTGGCGTTCTAAGTTCAGAATTCCTCTCCAGCACAGCCCACTGCCGGCATCATCAGGGCCCCGTTCCCGGTGAAAAGAACACCACTCTGGCTATACTGCTGTTGCTCTGAGAAATATCCTTTGTCTCTCACCTAGGAATCTGACATGTTTTGCCAGCATCCATGAAAATGGCAGCTAACTCCACCACTTGCAAATATGGTAACATCTCAGGCCCTTCACAACTGTTGCTGTTACCCACAAAAGAAATACCGTACGAGGAGAAAGAAAAATGAAACAGAACGAGACACAAAATGCAGGCGTGCACACACCACACACAACGGCCCCTGTCCACCGCGGCCCTCACCTGCACAGTCTGAAGCTTCTTAAGTCTACTACTGTGGACTTCTCACTTGCTGACTAAAAAGAAACCAAAGGCCGTGTGGGCTCCCCAACGTGGCCCTCAGCTCCCAGAGCTGCATGTCCTGCATTCACGAACGTCCTGTTTAACAGGATAGTGTTTGATATTGATCTGAAGATGATCTGAAGACTGATAAGATTAATGCGTGCTGGCGGCTGTGGCAAGTGTTTCAGACAGCTCTCCTGCCCTCCTAACAGCCTGTGATGCAGACGCTGTCACTAGCTTTGCTTTCTAGATCAAATAGTGGGGCTTCGGAAGATGAGGCAATTTTCTGAGGTCACACAGCTAACACAGAACATGTGGGGTCGACACCCAGCCCTGTCCAACGCCCAGACCACGTGCTGATCCTCCTCACGGCAAGGCCTCATGGGGCTGGCACGGGACTTTACTGAAACAACGTCTCAGAGGAAGACAACAGAGCCATCCTGGGATAGTCTTTGCTACCCACTGATTTTCCTGATGATTGAAAAGTAAGTTGATATTTTCAGAATTATTAAAATGTAATTAGGATATAAAATCCTACCAATTTCTAAAAGTTACGAGCAACTGAAAAAATTAAACATAAAAAGGCAAGTAAAAGTATTCCAGAATACGTAGAAAACAAATCAGTAAAAGACACTATTAAAAACAGTGGCTGGGCATGGTGGCTCACACCTCCAATCCGAGCCCTTTGGGAGGCCAAGATGGGAGGATCGCTTAATCTCAGGAGTTCAAGACCAGACTAGGGAACAAAGTGAGACCCTGTCTCTACCAAAAAAAAAAAAAAAAAAAAAAAGGCAGATGTGGCCTAAGCGCCTGTGGTCCCCACCTACACGACAGCCTAAGGCAGGAGGCTATCATCTCAGCCCAGGAGTTCTGCAGTGAACCATAATCGCATCACTGCTCTCCAGCCTGGGAGACAGAGCAAGACCTTTTCTCAAAAACAAAAGCAAAAACCAAAAAATAGTAAGTGTACAAACTAATCCAGAAAAAGAAAGCATAAACAAACAGAAATGTAAAAGGAGAAAAAACTACAGGTGGAAAAAAGGAAATGGAAATAATGCTAAGAGCACTGTCTTTATTCTGTGCAAATCCATGACAAAGCAGGGACCACACAGATGGCTTTCTAGAAAACTCTAAATTACCAAACCTGCTTTTGAGAAGTCACCCGTACACACACAAACCAGACACCAACGTCACTTATAAACACAAAACCCGGGGCAATGCAGCCCCGGAGCGCCACCCTACTGGTTCCGTGCTCAGTGTTCCTGTGGCAGAAACCAGAACTGTGCAGGGTCTGGCTCTCCCCTCCTTGGGAGCTGTGACGGCTAATACTGTCAACTTGACTGGATTGATGGATGCAAAGTACTGTTCCTGGGGGTGTCTGTGAGGGCGCTGCCAAAGGAGATGACCGTGTGAGTCAGGGGGCTGGGGGAGGTGGACGCGCCGCAGTCTGGGTGGGCCCCGTCTCAGCTGGCAGTGCAGCCGGAATAAAGCAGGCAGAAGCTGGAGGAGCAGACGTGCCAGCCTCCCAGCCTCCTCTTTCTCCCGTGCTGGGTGCCTCCTGCCCTCCAACATCAGACTCCAAGTTCTGCAGCTTTTGGACTCTTGGACTCACACCAGTGATTTGCCAGCGGGGTGTCAGACCTTGGACACAGACGGGAGGCTGCACTGCTGGCTTCCCTGCTTTTGAGGTTCTGGACCTCAGGCTGGCTTCCTTGCTCCTCGGCTTGCAGACAGCCTATTGTGGGACTTCACCTTGTGATCCTGAGTCCATTCCCTTGATAAACTCCCCTCCATATATGCACCTCTCCTGTCAGTCTTGTCCCTCTAGAGAGCCCCGACTAATACAGGTACTGAAAGGTGGGGGGCTGCGGGTACCTGTATTAGTACCTTCCCTCTGCGGGTACCTTCCCTCTGCAGCAACCTGGAGGGCACAGGTTCCAGATGATGGGGCCACATGAGAGGGCAGCCTGGGTCGAGAGCCACTGCGGGGAGGGAGTGCCCTGCATAGCTGCTGGACCCCTGGGACTCTGCCAGGGCAGGCAAGGCCGCTGCCTCCCAACCCAGTCGATCTCTTCTCGACCGCTCCGTTCTGCACCTGGCAGCCCTCCTGGTGGCGAAGAGAGCTCCAGTTCTCAGCTCTTTCACCTGCTTCTGTCACAGTCTTGGGATTCCTCACCACCTGATGGCACAGAAGCCATTACAGATGGGCAATGGCCATTTTAAAGCATCCTCAAGGCAGAGTGTCCTGTAGTCCATGGCTGTGAGCTGTTTTGCAGAGAGGAAGGCAAGAAGGATTCTTCGCTGTAGTGTGGGTGTCAGATGATTTTAAACCGTCCAAAGACAGCAGAGCTATTTTAACAGCCACATTAGGTTGTTAGAAGGTATTAAATCTGTAGTCAGCTAGAAATCCTCGTTCTTTTCATATTTACTACTGATAAACTTGAGTCACAGAAACCTAGGTCTGAAGGTGATACAGAACACTCATTTCGGCTGGGCCCAGCGGCGCATGCCTGTAATCCCAGCACTTTGGGAGGCAGAGGCTGCAGGATTACTTGAGGCCAGGAGTTTGAGATCAGCCTGGGCAACACTGCGAGATCCCATCTCTACAAAAAACTTAGCTAGGCATGGTGGCGCATTCCTATAGTCCCAGCTACGTGGGAGGCCGAGGCAGGAGGACTGCTTGAGCCCAGGAGGTCAAGGCTGCAGTGAGCTGCATTTGTGCCCCTGCACTCCAGCCTGGGCGACAGAGCCTGTCGCAAAAAACAAAACAAAACAAAACAAAAAACAAACCCACCAAAAAAGCGCCACCCCAAACCCACACAGAAAACGTGTTTAAATTTTTATGTTATAAAACATGCTTATCAGAAAAACTGTTACATTTCAACTGGGCAAATCTCCTCAGGCTAATGTACATAAATGAAAAAAGGCAAGATGCAGTCGATTGGGAACACCTAGCTTCTCTTCCATGTTTGAGTTCTCCATCCCCAGCTCCTCTTGCCGCCCCACTATGAGCACCGCAGAGCTGGCCCCAGGGGTCCTCTCCTTTCCTCAGACCCCCGCTCACCTGCTCTCTGCAGAACCGCAGAACCCGAGGGCCTGCTGGGAACCAGGCAGGCTGTCAATGCATAAATTAGGCTGCATCCGTGCAGAAGCCTCCTCTACTAGACAAGCTCGACCTTGGCTTCCTTCTCTGTCCTTGTAGAATCCAGTGTGAGCAAGAATCCTGCTAAATCAGTTTAGGAAAAATCTCTGCCCTCAGTGTCTGAGGACCTGGGGCTCCTACCACCCTGGCCGGCTGTTAGCCATGACCCTATCAAGTCTGCTTGGCCAGAAACCCCTTCCTGACGCTTCCTCTGGGTAATTTTCCACCCGCTGACCCCGACCCTGACGTGGTCCTTGGTTGTAAATTCCCAGCTGTCCTCCTTGAAGTCGGAGTTGCGTCCAGGCTCTCCCCTTCTGCATGGAAGAGCCATGGATCATTTTTCCTTTAGCAAGAGCTCTTTACATATTCTATATGTAAGCCTCTTACCGGATACAGGGTTTGCAAACACTCCCTCTCATTCTGTAGGCTGCCTTTTTACCTTTTCTTTACAGTGTCCTTTAAAGCACAACAGGTTTTCGTTTTGGTAAAATCCCATTTATCTCTTTTCTCTGTTTTGCTTGCACTTTGGTGTCACATCCAGGATGACGAGGCCTGACAGGGTGGCAGGGGCCGTGGGATGCTCTCCCCACCCTTTTCCTGGCCACAGCTGGCACACTCCACGCCTCAGGCTGGCAGCCAGGAGTCAGTCTCTTTTTTTTCTGTCTGAAGGTCTCCGCTGGGCTATGGCTGATACACAGGAACCTGCATGTCTTCAGACTGTACAACCTGGGGAATTCTGGTATGTGGCCGTGGGCATAAAACCACCCTCCTGGTTGAGACGGTCAGGGTGCTTGCACCCCGCCTGGAGCCGTGCCCCTCCGTAAAATACGCTCAGGTCTTTCCCAGCTTAACAGGCCTCCCTGGCCCTTCCTTCCCTCCCTCCACTGCGGCGTCCCCCGACCCTGCCCTCTGGGAACTGGGTCAGAGGTGACCTTGGTTCTTGCTGAGGTCCTCTCGGCCACAGTGTTGACTGGTCCTGCATCCCGTCCCCCTTTGTCCTGCCTGGGGTGGCTAGTTTATCCCAGACTTCCCACCGCTCCCGCGGTGGCTGAGGCTTTCTCCTGCAGGATCACCTTCGGCTCTGCCCTTCGGTCCAGGACACTGAGGCCTGGGACTGACCATGACACTGTAGAACCACCTGTGCTCAGCTGCCCCCGTGCCATGCACATGCCCCTCGTCTGTGCTTGGCTGCTGGACTTGCACCTGTGCACCAACGTAGGTTCCCAGTCCAAGTGTGCTCCTCTGAGACCCACATCCATGTGAGGACCCTCTAAGACCCAAGTCAAGAGCTTCCGAGGAGGCAGAATCTAGTGGGAGTGAAGTGATTTGAAGAAGTATGAATACAGCGCTTCTTCTGTTTGAAGACCGATTGCTTCTGCCCTTCCTTAATTGAGATTATGTGTGAAACTCCTCTAGAATACGAATGTCTCAAATCTCGCTTACAACACAGATTTCTTTCAGAAGTGGGAATTCCCATTTGGCCCCACTCTGCCTCCTCCTACCTCAACGCCCTTCTGTGTGGAAGGTGCCGGTGCTCTAGGGCGGCTCTGCGTGATGAAGGGACTGTGGGAGTGGCCAGAGCAGGCATGTGAATTTTCAATAGACAGCTGTCACCTGGCTGGCAGGTGCACCCCTCTGAGAACACTGTCCCTGCACCTCCTCTTTGTGTTTAAAATTTTACAATGAATATCGGTAGCTCTAAAATATGTGAGCTAAAAATAGGAAACTTACTCACTTATCACAGCAACAGCTGCCAGGTCGGACGAGAAGACACACTGGCGAATGCCACGTAGAGCCCAGGTGCCCTCACTTTGTGAGACGGCTCTGAGGAGCAGAGTTTCCATTTTATTATTTCAAAATGTATTCCACTTTTGAACAGCAATCCTTGTTCTTTCCAAGAAATTCACAGCATAATTCTGGGCAGTGAGCAAAGGGTCACAAACGGCTGTGTTCTTGGAGGGCAAAACCTGCTTGCTTCACCTTTCTTCTGAGATCCCGCATCTTCAGACAGCACACTGACCTGCCCATGCGGGAACCCCTTCTTCTGAGATCCCGTATCTTCAGACAGCACACTGACCTGCCCATGCGGGAACCCCTTCTTCTGAGATCCTGCATCTTTAGACAGCACACTGACCTGCCCATGTGGGAACTTAGCCGGGGCTGGGTTTTCTGGATGCGCAGAGATGGCAGGCAGTGCGAGCCTGCAGGAGGAGTGCTGCAGCACCATGGCACACAGCATCCTAAGAGATATGCCGGACGGCTAAGTATTGCAATCTGCATTTCCTTTAGAAAAACACGGAATTCAGCAACTTTGTTCTTCAGCAACAATAAAAGTATCAGTGAGAGAGGTCTAGTAATTAATTGGCAAGAGATGCAGATGGAACGGCCCTTGTTTGGGGCTTCAGTGAGTTCAGTCAGCCCATGTGCCTCTGTCTTTCTCCCCATTCTCCTTTGGCGAAAGCTCCTGCCCAGGGGCAGCGCCCCCATCCCCTCCCTGGGTCCTGAGAACAGTGAATGTCCAGGGCTTCCCCTGCGGCCCATTTGGCACATTTCCTATGCTGGATGGGGGGCTTAAATCACGCTGTGGAAGCTGAGCCTCCCTCCTGAGACTTCAGCCTCACTGCCAGAGCCCTCAGCGTGCTCAAGCCAGTGGCTCCCACTGGAAGGAGAGGCACTTCCTGATGCAAAAGCAATTCCAGCATCTACTTCTCAAATTGTGCAACACACGGCTCGGAAATAAAACTTCTGAGATAATCTCCAGGGCAGTGAGGAATGTAAGCAGGCCCAGGGTAATATGTTACTATGATAACCAGAGGACACATGTCAGGCACCCTGGAGGTCCCAGCCACATGGGGCTTTCTCGCAGCTGACAAGGGTTGCTGCATGCATCCTAGGGCCGGCAGAGGCCGATGGTCATGGGGCAGCTTGGGCGTCATGCATCTGTGCCTGCCCCGGGTTATTCAGTGACAGTCGTCGGCTGTGCCCCACAAAAGGGGCCCACGGGAAGGGCTGTCCTCTACCACCATCCTGTGTCCCGTGAGGGCTTCCACAAGCAGGCAGCGTGCAGGGGACGGTGTGTGCATGTGTGAACCACTGGGTGGGGAGAGGCGAGGACTAGCGGTTCGTTGAATGCAGACCTGAGTTTGCAGAGGCCCTCTTCAAATGCTGGCTCCCCCATTACCTACGTGGCCTCCTGCAGCCGGATCTCACTGAGTCGGGGACCTCAGTTTGCTGCTGTGTAAAACAGGCCAGACCACCGTGAGATTAAATGCTCAGTGCAGGGCCTGGCTCACAGTGCGTGGGTGCCTGTGAAGTCCGTGCTGCTCCCCACTCAGCCGTCCCTCACTTGTGCCTCCTTCCCCGGGCCCAGGTTTGGGATGTGACCTCAGAAGACCGAGAGTGAGGGGCGGAAGCTGCCCTGTGCTCGGCTGCAAGCGTGGGACTGATGGAGAGAGGGCGGGACTCAACACTCCCATGACCTTCCTGTCACCAAATGTTCCAGGACAAGGCATTCCAGCTTCAAGGCCATTCTTAGCAAAGGGCATCCTGTCCCAGCTTTGTGCCTCACTGAGACCACTGTTCATGAAGTCTGGACTTTCCTGTGTTCAGCAAACACGATCCAAGGGCTCTTTCAGGCAAAGTATCAGCAAGTGACTGTTACGGGCTGAGCTGAGCTAAGACTCCTCACGGTTTGGTCAGTGCTGTTCTGACTGCAGCAGGACAGGGTCGGCTGCAAGGACACTTGATGTGGGTTCACACTGAGAGACAGGCGCGCGAGCCGGCGGGGTTTCCTGCAGTCACGCCGGAGCGCCTGGGAAGAGCCAGCCCTCTCCACGGTCACACGCCTGAAATGGACTATTTTCCACACCCTTTCTTATAGTAAAATGAGTCAAAGCAAACACTTGCCCACCCAAGCAAGAACTCCTATCACAGGGCCGTGGCTCACTCCTGTCTCACACGTGACCGCGCACAGGTACCTGCAGGGCGATCCGTCCGATGCCGCTGAGCAGCTGGGGCTCCTGCTCTGGGTAATACGTGATAACCGAATGATAGGCCTCCACAGCAAGCACGTAATCCTGCGAGAAGAAAGACACACTGAGAACAGCACCGTGGGCTTCACACATTCAGAAGAGCACAAGCGTGTACTGATGCGGCGTGGAGAGAGGACATGCTGGCACGTGAGCTGGCGGAGAGGCTGGACACCAGCGCGTGGTGCTTGGCCACCCTCCCTATTGTGGTCAGGCTGGGATTCTGAGCTGTGTGCATCGGGCAGGGGGTATCCTGCCTGTCACGGGGGCTGTCGGGGTTTAGTTAGGCCTGAGGGGTCTGCTTCCTGCTTCCCGCTTCTAAACAGTGACTCGTATCTCACTTGGGCTGCACCTAACTCTTTTCTGACAGTTATCTGAATTGGCGAACCCTCTCTCATCTCCATCCTCCAAACACATAAGCCACATTTTTAAAGCGTCTCTTAAACATTTTCTATGCTAGAAACTAAGTCAAATCTTTAAATGTAAAGAAAACTCACAAAACAGCTTTGCTGAGGGTGAGTATGACGATCGAGGTGGCCGAGAGTCATCTGCTCTCTGCGGAGACAGCTGTGGGGGAAAATTTAGGAGCGCTCTGGGGGCTGCTGTGCTCAGGGCATCTGCTTTCTGCCAAGGGCCTTCTCTGGATCCCTCACAGAGCCTCCCGCACCTGCCCAGGGCTGTGCTCCGCTCTGCCCTGTGGTGGCCTCTGGCTGATGGCCTCTCCTCAAGGGCAAGGCCTGGCAACACCATTTCAATGTCCATCTGCCCAATCACGCCCACCCATCACAGGCACTTGGTGGGTACTGAGTGGACCCAGTCACCCTTTCCAGGTGTGAGCAAAGTGGTCTCAGAGCAGGGAGGTCTTGCTTAAGTCACGTGGGACACAGTGGACACTTGTCTCAAGCCCCCGCAAACCCGGGCTCTCTCCAGGATGACAATGATCACCATATTCACTGAGCGAGCTCTGTGCCGCAAGCCCTGCACTAAATGCCTCCCCACATTCTGGCATGGAGCTATAAGCGTGCGGTCAGCAATAACTATGGCCACCGATGCTGTTTTTCTTCTTAATTATTCATCGTAAAATCCCAGAAGGTACTTTTAGTTCTTTACTCTTCTACATGTTCCATTTCCTCCAAACTGGGACTGGAGTTACTAGCTTGCTAATTGGGATGTTACAAAGAAAGACAGACAAGTACGATTCCAGTTTGGTAGGAAGAAAAAAAAGACTCTCCAGTCTAGTACCTTCGAGTATAGCTCATTAAAACTAATTTTATTCAAGGCCCGATGCTCACAAGGAGCCAGACAGCACATGCCTTGGTCTCCTTTCCCACGCCTTACTGCTGCCTGCCACTGCTGTCTAGTTGTTCGTGTGTGTGTGAGAGCCTCACAGGGGAGGGCTTTGTGACCTGGCACAGGGGCACTCGGGGTGGCTAAGCTTGTGGCTGGGATGGACGTGACACCCCTGATGCTGCTGCAGGCTCTGTGCAGCCTGGGCTGCTCCTGCTCTGAGAAGTTTAGGAGAGCGGCCCTGCCTTCCAACAGGGGCTGCAGCCACTGCCTCGCCCCAGCTCGGGGACAAGCAGTAGCCGCCCCTCTAGGCTTCTCTGGGGAAGGCAGTGGCTTCTGAGCACCCACCATACTGAGCAGTGTGTGTTCTAATCTCACACATGCCCCCACCTTTGGTTTCAAGTAGACAAAAGGCGGGCTTTGACTTTCTTGTTATTAGCCCGGCAGTGTCACTGGGTCGCTCCTGTGCCGCACTCCCACTGCTCATGCTCCAGGCTGAGGCGGCCACCGCAGAGTGCGTGGGGTGCACCATGGTGGGGTGCAGCACCTGCTGCTAGTGGGTGACCCTGTGGCCAGCCGCACCCCCCAACCACTCTTTGAGTGCTCGGGGCCAGAGGTCAGTGTTTCTGAAGACAATCTAACATGACAAAGGACAGATTTTTAAAAAACCAAGCCAAGATCCTTGATGGGAAAAGTTATTTTAGGCATGGCTCTTCCAGAAGAGCGGGTGCGCCGGCCTGGGAGCCGTGTGAGGAAGCTGGATTCCAGGCTGGGGGGCAGGTGGTAGAGAGGGGATCTCGGGGGCCCCACAGCAGCTGGCAGCCACTCCTGCCAGCTCAGTGACAGCAGTGCTCGCCAGTCTCTCAGGTGTGAGCAGGATGTGAGACCAGGCTGCAGAGGGGAAAGAATCCTGGCAGACTTCAAGGAGCCCATCATCAAGTAAACCAGACGAGGAACTGGGACTGTGTCAGAAAGTTTCCTCAGGTTGACTGTTATTCAGTGACTTTATTTACTGAAGATAGAGGAGACAGCCCTTTTCAGGGAAAATGGCCAAAGCAGCTCTGTAGAGAGAGCTTCACCTACTCTCCAGATCACAGAGATTTGGCTTTGGAAAGGACATGAATAACTTGCTTCCAGGGACAAGCCTATTTTAGCTCAATCTTCACCATTTCTTCTCAGCAGCCACACGTGTTTAGTGGCTGTGAAACCAGACTGACAACCTTTCTGCCACTAGAAAGGACTTGTACAGTATAATCTCAGCAAGAGGGAAGGTAGCTGATGCAGCCGTGTGCTCCCTTCCATGACGTGTGGAGCCACAGCGGGTGGTGAGGTGCAGAGTTGCCAGCTGCGGGGACGAGCGGCAGAAGGGAAGTGGACTCCCAGGGGTTCCCGGGAGGGGATGGCCAGGCCATCTAAGGTGGGGGGCACCTACATCCATATGGCCTGCCAATGCAGCTTCCCTAAGGCTACAGTGAGGCGTGAAGAGAGTGACATTTTCAATACTTAATAATACATGCCACTGTGCATTACACCATATCATGCAGATATTCAGGGCTAAAACGTATAAATATACTCATCGTTAAGAAGTTAAATTGATATTTATTTCAATGCAATAAAAATATTATTCAAGATAATTAAATGGCTGATTAAATAACTCATTGTTAGCCGATACACGTAATTTAATTAACACGATATCCCTTGTTATTGAGACCACTCACTGTTGCAACACCCTGTATGCCCACTAGATGGCAAGAGAGCGCATATGCTTGGGCTGGCTTTAATTGCAAATTATTTACTCCTTTTTTTAACTCATGAAAATGAAAGCTTAAGCTCAACTTTCAAATTAAATCACGTCCATTGTAAAAGTATGTTTGAAATGCAGTAATATGTTCTGTAGTGAGCCCCAGCAATACAGGAGGAAGACTCACATTTGGAGCCTGGTGGTGCTGTTACTGCTACAGCGGAAAGCCTGTTCCATCCTTTTCTATTCATGTGCCTTAAAACGCAAATAAAAGCTGCCAGTGGAACAGGGAACTTTCCTCCCTGGGGAGTTTTAGCCCCATGATTAATGAAAATCAGTCCTGTGAATTTATAATTTGTTCTTCATGTCTTTGCATAAGAACATTCTGGCAAGCTGGTGACTTTCAGGTGAAGCTGACAGTGTCCTCAGCAGGCAGAGGCCTACTGTGGACTGCCCAGGCTGTCAGGTGGGGCTGTCAGGGCTGGCCACAGGCAGCACTGGGAGAATGGCCTGTTTTGGGGGGCCGAGGGGTCAGGCTGGGTGCTTCGGGGTCACCTGATTGCTGGCAAAGCCTTGTGTGGTGAAGAGGCCACCTCCCGCCTTCCAGCACGGAGGCCCGGGGAAGGGGAGGGGAAGGGCCTACTTTTCACTGTCACTCAGAGGTGGGCAGTCCCTGCTGCAGAAGCCAGAGGGTGCTGGAGAGGGCAGGGGCCTGGAGAGGGCAGGGGGCGGGAGAGGGAAGGGGGCTGGAGAGGGCAGGGGCCTGGAGAGGGCAGGGGCCTGGAGAGGAAAGGGGCCTGGAGAGGGAAGGGGGCCTGGAGAGGGAAGGGGGCGGGACAGGGGACGGGGAGCGGAACGGCCAGCGTCTGAAATCCCGACACGCTGTCGATAG
>CAUYQU010000383.1:0-15068 GCA_963574635.1 Cheracebus regulus
AGATCAACGAGATAGAAAATCAACAAGGATATCCAGGACTTGAACTCAGACCTGGAACAACTAGACTTAACAAATATTTACAGAACTCTCCTCCCACAAATCCACAAAACATACATTTTCCTCAGTATCACATTATACCTACTTTAAAAGTGACCACATAACTGGAAGTAAATCACTTCCCAGCAATTGCATAGCATTTCACAGGTTTAAATAAAATATTGGTTGGCTGCTTATTTGTTATTTTCATCCCCTATTCCTTCCTGTCTCCATTGTTAAACACAATTATTGGCGTAAAAGAGGTTTTTAATACCCATTTTTAGACTGTATTCTAGCCTGGGCAATAAAACAAGATTCCCATTCTCTCTCCCTCTTTCTCTTCCTCTTTCTTTCTATCTTTCATTCTTTTTTTCTTTCTTTTGCTGTTTCTTTCTTTCTCCTTTTCCCTCTTTTTCTAAAATCTCTTCCTCTTTCTTTCTCTTTCATTTTTTTCTTTCTTTTGCTGTTTCTTTCTTTCTCCTTTTCTCTCTTTTTCTAAAATCTCTTCCTCTTTCTCTTTCATTCTTTTTTTTCTTTCTCTTTTTCTCTCTTTTTCTAAAATCTCTTCCTCTTTCTCTCTTTCATTCTTTTTATTAAAAAAAAAAAATACAAAAATTAGCCAGGCATGGTGGCATGCGTCTGTAATCCCAGCTACTCAGGACGCTGAGGCAGGAGACTCACTTGAATCTGGGAAGTGAAGGCTGCGGTGAGCCAAGATCACACCACTGTACTCTAGCCCGGGGGACAGAGCAAGACTCGGTCTCAGAAAAAAAAAAAAAATTATCTCCGGTGGTTAATGAATCTAATAAGGATTTTGATATTTTTTTTTTCTTAATAATTTTTTTTTTTTGGAGACAGGATCTCTCACTCTGTCACCCAGGCTGGAGTGCAGTGGCACGATCTCAACTCATTGCAACCTCTGCCTCCTGGGTTCAAGTGATTCTCCTACCTCAGCCTCACGAGTACCTGGGACTACAGGTATGCGCACCATGGCCAGCTAATATTTTTTCTTCTATTTTTAGTAGAGAGAAAGTTTTGCCACATTGACCAGGCTGGTCTTGAACTCCTGGCCTCAATTGATCCACCCACATCACCCTTCCAAAATGGTGGGATTACAGGCATGACCCACCATGCCTGGCCAGATTTTTGTATATTTTAATATATATAAATGAAAATATATAGAAAAAACCATGGGATCTTAAAGAGCCATGAAATTCTTATACATACTTGTGCTTAGTCATTCTAATCTCCAACACTACCTGATCTACGTTACTACGTAGTTAACAGAACTAATATTATGCCAAGTACCTCTTTTTGTGTCCAGGTACATAAGCCGTTTCACAACAGAATTTCATTTAACCTAATGACAATTCTGAGGTCCATTTCTAGAGGAAAGAAAAATGAGGCTTAGAGATTAAGTGTCTCACCTAAGGATCAGCAGCAGACCCAAAATCTGAAAAGCTAAATCAGTCCTAACCCAAGTTCAGTCCCTACATTATCCTAAATTTTAAAAAACCTAAAATAAGCAACAATCATACTAGTGCTCAAAAAGACAAAAATAATTTCAATCTACAAAGAGTTTGTTTTCTAAGATGATTGGAACTTCAAGTATATTTTACCAAAAACTATTATGTTATAAATACTCAGAATTAGGTTTTCTAATTCACCAAAACTTACTTAGGCCATTATACAGCAGAAATCATAGATACTAAAGGAAGACTAAGCCCCTAAATTGCCTAGGATTCCTAACTTTAGACACACTCTAAGCAATAAAAGAATTAAGTAGGAAGTCTATGGTAAGACTGGGCTGGTGACAAAGCAGCACTTCAGAAAATTTTAAGAAAGCTAAATAATGACTCTATGGTTCCAGGAGTGTGGCAAGAGAGGATTTATCAAAAAGATTTATCAGCAATGAGCGAGGATGTGGATGAAAGAGGACACTATTAACTGGCTATTCACAGCCAGTTTACACTTGTTTTTAGATTCAGTACCACCTATGTAGAAATAGATTTAGGAAAATCTCTAACAAACATTAAAACAAAAAGGACTTTATGCCTAATTCTGAATTAACCAGAAAATCCAATTAGCCTAAGAAAAATCCCATTCCTCAAGCATTCTTAACTGAAATTCCATTTTATACAAATATTTTTAAAAACATTCCCAATAGTGAAACTGCACATACAGCATGATTCGTACTTTGCAAATATATGTATATATACTTAAAAATGTATTTTTCAAATACACTAAACACCTGTATTAGCAGCCCACAGAATTAAAAAAAAAAAAAAAAGACTGAAAGGAAATAAATATTTAAATGGTTTTCAATTACAACTAAAGCTGAAATCTGTTATATGTAAATTTTCAGTGCGCAAAGAAGTAGCACTCAAATGTAAATTTCCTCAGCAAGGCAATTTACTTCTATAGAAGGGTGCATCTCACAGATGGAGCAATGGCAAGTGCACACCTGGACAAGCAGTTCTTATTTCTGATGCAGGTAGCCCCTACTGCTGTGTAACTTCTACTGGCTAGGGTTAGACCATACAGTCTAAGCTAATTCCAATTGGTTATTTTAAAGCAGGGATACAAGCCAGAGTGGCAGGGTGGGTAGTTTAGCAGGAAGGATGGTTTTGGAGGGAAGGTGACCGGGGTGACTCAGGTCAAAGCAGGGGACCAGGGCAGGTGACTGGAGCAGGTGACCAGAATGAGTCAGGATGGAGTAGGAGACTAGAGGAACAGATGTGAACTACTGATTAGAACTGGTGGAAAAGGTTGTTTACTGAAACCACAAGGAAGTTAAAACTTTTAAAGTTTAAACAGAGAATTAAAGAACAGGAGAGCTTAACATACTGATTCTTTGAAGAGAAATCTGGAGTTCACTATATCTAACAAATCTGTAACAAATTTGGGAATTGGTTTTGTGAACTCATTATACTATGATAATAGCACCTTGAAATGCTGGTTGGTGAGCTGTTCCATATATAAAATTTTCCAAATTAATGTAAGATTAGGCTTCAAATGCCAGAAATGTGTTAGTTTTCTATCATCAATGAATAAACTCTTTCTACGAATGTATATGGCAACATAAAAAGCCAGTATATAACAAATGTAAACATTTCTAGATTTATGGTCATCATAAAAACTCAGTATTGCATTTTTAAAATAATATGATTCTAAGCTTTATAGATTTCTGGCCTTCCTCCTAAATGTCAGGTTGTCAATTATCACTTTTCCTTCTGGCATCATGTCAGCATCATAGAGAAAAGTCTTATTTCTACTCCCCCGTTTTAGATGATACTTTCTAATGACAAGGACCTGGGAAACTTGATACTCAAGATTGGTAAGACACACATATTAAAGGAACATCAATGAGATTATGAGGGAAAAAAACAGGACTTCAGCAGTGTATGGTTCTTAATAAACCATACAAAAACATCTCATAAAATCAATGAGTTAGGCAAGGTGGCAAGATACAAGATGAACATAAAAATTAAATGTACAACTTCCTACCTTAGCTCAGACATGTAGCAAGCTTAGAAGTCATCACTCTCATCCTAACATCAAGACATAAGCTGAACAAACTGAAAATAACTGTTTCTCAGACCCGTTACAGAACCAAAATCACAAAACAAACCACTACCCCAAAATTTGGAGAGCAAGGCAAATTCAGAGTCACACAGATCTATTTCCCTGGAACAGAAACCCTGGAGCTATAAACTGAAAGGAACATTTAAATGGTAATTTCAATGAATTGCTAGAGGATCTCTAAGTGTGGACTTGGATGAGAATGACTAACTTCTGGGAGTGGCAGTCTTGAAAGAGGGACCTTATACTTTTGCGGGGTTTACTTCAAAAAACAACACCAGCTTCCTATAGTAAAAAGCCAAGAAGATACTCTCATTACTCTGACAAGGGGAGGGGAAAATAACTCGTATGAAATAAGCCCAAGTCATTCATCATAACAAAGACTTACTTCCCAGTCTCACAAAGACTTAAAACGGCTTACCAGAGCCTTATCTGATCTGAGGAAAGGGCACTTCTCAGAATCTACATCCCTGGTCCTGCCTAAGAGAAAAAGTAAACTAAGAGACACTTGTGAAGTTCACAGCTCAATGACACATACACACTAAATAGACTGAGATTTAACCCTAACAAAACACAATTCCCTTCTCCACACTTTACCATCACTCCAACAGGTCTCCAGTACATTAACAATGGACTGAGGGGCACAGGGTGAAAGTTGGATAAAGGGGCCCACATGAAGTAGATATTAAGGAAAAGCTCTTAGAGACTAAAACACTAATGTCTGAGGAATTTAAAGCCTCTGGTACCTACAACTACAGCAAACATTAAAGGCAATCCAGTTTCTATCCAGATTAACCCAATACCTCACTTCAGTTCCTGTCATCTGATATATGATGTCTAGTTTTCAACCAAAAATTATAAGGCATGCCAAAAGGCAAGAAAAAAACAGTCTGAAGAAACAAAGCAAGCATCAGAATCAAACTCAGTTGTGGCACAGATGAAATTATTAGACAGGAAATTTAAAATATCTACTATTAGGCCAGGTACAGTGGCTCAATCCTGTAATGCCAGCATTTTGGGAGGCCAACGCAGGCAGATCACTTGTGCCCAGGAGTTTGAGACCAGCCTGGGCAACATGGTGAAATCCCATCTCTACAAAAAAATACAAAAACTAGCCAGGCATGAGGGCAGGTGCCTGTGGTCCCAGCTACTTTGGAGGCTGAGGTGGGAAAATTGCTTAAAACCAAGAGGTGAAGGCTACAGTGTGCCATGATTGCACCACTGCACTCCAGCCTGGGCAACAGAGCAAAATCTATCTCAAAAAACAGTTTACTATTAATATGTTAAGGGCTATAAAGGAAAAATTTAACATATAAGAACAAATGAGTAATGTAAACAGAGTTGTAAAATCTAAGAATAAAAAAAAAATGCCAGAAATTAAAACACTGTAACAGAATAGAAAATGCCTTTGATGGTATGATTAGCAGACAGGACATGGCTGGGAAAAGAATCAGTGAGGTTGCAGATATGCCCAGAGAACTTCCCAAACTGAAAGCAGGATAAATACTAAAAAACCTACACAAAGGCATATCATATTTGAACTGCAGAAAACCAAAGATGAAGAGAAAATCCTGAAAGAAGCCAGAAGGAAAAAAACACATTAACTACAGAGGAACAAAGATGTAAGAATTACAGCAAACTTCTCATCAGAAACCATGCAAGAGAGTGGGGTGAAATATTTAAAGTGTAGAAAGAAAATAATCACAGCTAGCATTCTACATCCAAAGAAATTATGCATCAAAATTAAGTAGAAATAAACACTTTCTTGAACAAATAAAAATGAGGGGCTGGGCCAGGTGCAGTGGCTCACGCCTATAATCCCAGCACTTTGGGAGGCTGAGGCAGGCAAATCAGGAGTTCTAGACTAGACTGGCCAACATGGTGAAACCCCATCTCTACCAAAAATACAAAAAACGAGCCAGATGTGGTGGCACGTGCCTGTAATCCCAGCTACTCAGGAGGCGGAGGCAGGAGAATTGCTTGAACCTGGGAGGCAGAGGTTGAAATAACCTGAGATCATGCCACTGCACTCCAGCCTGGACGACAGAGCAAGACTCCATCTCAAAAAAAAAAAAAAAAAAAAAAAATGAGGGGTTGGGCACGGTGGCTCACACTTATAATCAAAGCACTTTGGGAGATCAAGGCAGGAGGATCACTTGAGCCAGCAGTTCGAGACCAAAGACCAACCTGGGCCACGAAGTGAGATTCTGACTCTACAAAAAATTAAAATAAGGAAAAAAATAGCCAAGTATGGTGGCACACACCTATAGTCCTAGTTACCTGGGGGGCTGTGGTAGGAGGATTGCTTGAGCCCAGGATTGCTTGCACCCTCAACCAGGAGACAGCGAGCTATGATTGTGACACTGAACTTCATCTTGGGTGACAGAACAAGATCCTGTCTCAAAAAATTTAAAAATGAGAGAAATCAGTGTAACTAGATCTGCTCTGCGAGAAATGTTAATATTGTTAAAATGGCATTACTCTCCAAATGATCTATAGACTTAAGGCAATCCCTATCCGCATCTCAGCTGGCTTCTTTACAGAAATTGATTCCACAACTCATACAGAACTGCAAAGGACACAGAAGAGACAAAATACTCTTGAAAAAGAAAATAAAGTAGGAGGACTAACACTTTCTAATTTTAAAACTTACTACATAGTGAGAGTAATCGAGACAATCTTGTACATGTATAAGGATAAACAGATCAATGGAATAAAACTGAGAATACAGAAATAAACCATGTGCCTTTAGTCGAATGATTTTCAACAAGGACGCGAAACCATTCAATAAGTCTTTTCCACAAAATGCACTGGGACAACTAAATAGCCACATAGAAAAAAATGAAGCTGGACCCTTAACTTGATACCATACATAAAAAGTAACTCAAAATGAATCAGAAACTTAAATGTATGAGCTAAAACTATAAAACAAGAGAAAACATAAGAGTAAATATTTTTATGGCCTCAGATATGGCAATAGATTCTTTGATGTAACACCAAAAGCACAAGCAACAAAAACAAAAAAATAAATCAGAGTTCACCGAAATTAAAATCTTTTGTGATTAAAAGGACATTATCAAACCCAGTGCAGCAGTCCTAGCTCCGAAGGAGGCTGAGGTGAGAGGATCACTTGAGCCCAGGAGTTCAAGGCAGCAATGAGCTATGACTGCACCTGTGAATAGCCACTGCACTCCAGCCTGGACAATTTAGTGAGATCCTGTCTCTTTAAAAAAAGGCTATTATCAAGAAAATGAAAACACAACTACAGAAGAGATGTTGGGAGATGGGAGAAAATATTTTGAAATCATATATTTGGTAAGTTACCTCTACCGAAACTATGTAACGAATTTTTACAACTCAGTAATAAAAAGGCAACACAACTTAAAAATGCGCCAAGGATTTGAATAAACATGTCTCCAAGGAAAAAATATAAATAGCAAATGAACATATAAAAAGATGTCCAAGATTATTAATCATGAGGCAAAACAAATCGAAACCACAATCAGATACTTTCTACTCACTAGAATAACCATAAGCAAAAAGTCAGATAATAAAAAGTATTGACAAGGATGTGGAGAAATTGGAACACTTATGCATTGCTGGTGGGAGTGTAAAATGGTATAGCTACCTTGGAAAACACTCTGGCAGTTCCTCAAACAGACACAAATTTGCCCTATTACCCAGCAATTCCACTTCTAGGTATCTACTAAAGAGAAATAAAAGCACATCCACAGACATTTATAGCAGGATTATTCATACTAGCCAGAAAAGGTGGCAACAACCAAAATGCTCCAAAAGTGGCAGATGGATAAACAACAGAATACTATTCCACCATGAAAAGGAATGAAGTACTGATACACGCATGCTACAACATGGCTGAACACTGAAAACGTTTAGCTAAGTGTAAGAAACCAGTCACAAAAGACCATATAAATATTAGCCCACTGCAATAAAAGGTCCAGAATAGGAAAATCTATAGAGATAGAGAATAGATTAATGGTTGATTGGTGCTGTGGAGCATAGAGGACAGTGGGGTGATAGCTAAAGGGTACAGAAAACTATAAAACTCTAACGAATATTATCAAAAGCAGTCTAAATAAATGTAGATGTAGTCCTTGCCCATGGATTACAAGACTCTCATGTTAAGATGTCAGTTCTTTCCAATTTGATCTATAGATTCAACCCAATTTCAATCAAAATCCCCCAACAAACTATTTTGTAGATATGGACAAAGTAAAATTTAAACCTTACATAGAAAAGCAGAAGACTTAGAAGAGCCAACACAATACTGAAGTACAACAAAGTAGGAAGACACATATCAGTTACCTTCAACACTTATAAAGTTACATTAATCCAGACAGCATGATATTAGCAAAAGAATGACAGATCAATGGAACAAAATAAAAAGTTCAGAAATATACCCACAAAAATACAGTGAATTGATCTTTGACAAAGGAACAGTCAATTCAATGGAGAAAGAAAAATCTTTACAACAAATGGTGGTCAAACAATTAGATGGATATATGCGAAGAAAATGAACCTAGACAAAGACCTTACACCTTTCACAAAAACTTAAGTAAAAATAGATCTCAGGCCTATATTTAAGGTGCAAAACTGTATCAATTCTAGAAGTGAAGAAGAAAATCTAGGTGATTTTCAGTTTGGCAATGAGTTTTTAGATACAACAGTAAAAATACGATCCAAGAGAGAAATAATTTAAAGTGTAGAAAGAAAATAATCACAGCTAGCATTCTATATCCAAAGAAATTATGCATCAAAATTAAGTAGAAATAAACACTTTCTTGAACAAATAAAAATGAGGGGCTGGGCCAGGTGCAGTGGCTCACGCCTATAATCCCAGCACTTTGGGAGGCTGAAGCAGGCAAATCAGGAGTTCTAGACTAGACTGGCCAACATGGTGAAACCCCATCTCTACCAAAAATACAAAAAACGAGCCAGATGTGGTGGCTCGTTAATAAAGTTCTGGAATTGAAAACTACTGCTCTACAAAAGTCACTGTTAAGAGAATGAAAAGACAAGCTACAGACTGGGAGGAAGTATTTGTAAAACATCTATCTGATTAAGGAATTTACATTCAAAATATATAAGGAACTCTTAAAACTCATCAATAAGAAAACAACCCAATTAAAAACTGACAAAATACCTGAATAAGCACTTCACCAAAGAAGATATAAAGATGGCAAATAATAAGAATATGAAAAGATGCTCAACACTGTCTGTTATTAAGAAATACAAATTAAAATGATGAGATACTTTACATCTATTAGAATGCGTGAAATCCAACAAACTAGTAATAACAAATGCTGGTTAATATGTGGTGCAACTCTGATGCACTGCTGATGGTCCACGGCTGATGGGAATAGAAAATTAAAAAACCACTCTGAAAGACAGTCTGGCAGTTTTTTACAAAGCTAAACAAAGTCATATCATGCTAAACAGCCAAACATATCATTGATCATGTAAAGCTTTACCCATCTAATCTGAACCTGCTCATGAATGCTCATCGAAGTTTTATTAATAACCAACAAAAACGGAAAGCAACCAAGACACTGGTCAATAGATAAATGGATAAACTGTGATATGGCCATACAATTAGATTATACAGCAATAAAAAGAAATTAGCTATCAGGCCATGAGAAGGCATGGGTAAATCTTAAATAAACACTCCTAAGTGAAAAAAGCCAAACTAAAAAGGCTACCTACTGTGTAATTCCAATTAAAAGACATTCTAGAATAGACACAACTACAATGAGAGTCAATGAATGAGTGGTTGCCAGAAGTGTAAGGGAAGGAAGAATAGGTGAAACACAGGGGATTAACATACAGGTAGTAATTACATCCTGTATGGTGCTGTAATTGTGGATACACAATACTGTGCATTTGTCAAAACTCAAGTTTACCACACAAAAATGAACCTCAATGTATGCAATTTTTTTTAATGTAGGAGTTTGAGGTGGGTCAGGAATTCCAGAATGGAATGCAGAATATAACAAAATAATCTAACTTTATTTAAAATGTATGAAACTGGGCCGGGCTCAGTGGCTCACACCTGAAATCCCAGTACTATGACAGGCCAAGGTGGGCGATCACTTGAGGTCAGGAGTTCGACATCAACTGTCCAACATATGGCAAAACCCCCTCTCTACTAAAAATACAAAAAATTAGCTGGGCATGGTGATGCGCGCTTGTAGTATCAACTACTTGGGAAGCCGAGACAGGAGGATCACCTAAGTCTGAGAGGTGGGAGGTTGCAGTGAAGCAAGATCACATCGCTGTACTCCAGCCTGGGTGACAGAGTAAAAACCCAGTCTCAAAAAAAAAAAAAAAGGTTGAAACTACCTCCTTAAACCAGGATAAGAGAAAAGGTGCTAATCTCAAAAGCTCTGAAAATGTGTAGAATGTGGACAACTGAAATTACTATATTTTAGTACATAAATACTATATTCTAGTTGATAAAGTCATATTCCACAGGGCTACAAGTTAACAATTCTGACGCTCCTGCATGTGCATACCAGAGGCTATAGGGGAGAATTCCCTCTTTGCTTCTTCCAGCTTCTGGTGGCTGCTAGCATTGCTTGGCTTGTGGCCACATCACTCATATCTTAAAGCACAGTATCTTCAAATCTTTGTTTCTTCTTTATATAGGCTTCTCTGTGTGCAGTGCCCTCTACCTCTCTCTTACAAAGACATTTGTGATTACACAGAAGGTTCAGGATGATCTTGTCAAGATCTTTAACTTAATCACAACTGCAAAAACCCCTTTCCCAAATAAGGTAACATTTACAGGTTCCAGGGATTAGGACCTATATCTTTGGTAAGTATTTAGCCTACCACAATAGCTAAAAACAATTCTAAAAAAGAAGAATAAAGGGAGAGGAATCAGTTTATCTGATTTCAAGACTTATTGTGGAGCTATAGTAAATAAGACTGCATGGTATTAAACACGGGACATATATGAGTGAAACAGAATAGAGGACTCAGAAATAGACCCACACAAAGGAGCCCGAATTATTTTGACCAAGGTAGAAGACAATTTATTGGAGGAAAGACAGCCTTTTCAACAAATGGTCCTATAATAATTAGCTATCCATAGGCAAAAAAAAAAGAACCTTGATCGGCTCACACCTCATATAAAAATTAAACTCGTGGCCAGGCACAGTGACTCATTCTTATAATCCCAACACACTGGGAGGCTGAGGCAAAAAAATCACTTGAGGCCAGGAGTTCAAGACTAGCCTGGGCAACATAGTGAAACCTTATCTCTACAAAAAAACTATAAACTAGCTGGGCACAGTGTCACATGCCTGTAGTCCCAACTACTCACGAGGCTGAGAAGATCGTTTGAGCTCAGGGGTTCAAGATTGTAATGAGCTACAATGGCACCACTGCATTCCAGCCTGGACGTCAGAGCAAGATCCCAATTCAATAAGGAAAAAAAAAAAAAAAAAAAAACTCAAAATGGATTACAAATGCAAACATAAAATGTGAAACTATAAACTTAAAAAAAAAATAAGATAGCATTCAGAATCTAAGGCTTCTGTGATGGTTAACTGTATGGGTCAAATGGCCTGGGCCACAATACCCAGATATTTCCATTATTCTGAAAGTTTTTGTGACAGTGTAGTTTTACTTGGGATGAAATTAACACATTTTAATGTGGACTGAGAGTATAGCAGATTGCCCCCAAGAATGTGGGTGGGCCTCATCCAATCAAACAAAGGTCTGAATAGAACAGAATGACCTACCTCAAGCAAGAAGAAATTCTGCCACCAGACCAGCGTATCGATTTGAAGTGCAACATCAGCTCTTCCCTGAGTCTCTAGCCTGCCAGTCCACCCTGCAAATTCTGGACTTCATGCATCACTTAACGATGGGGATATTTTCTGAGAAATGTTAACTAGTCAATTTCATTTTTGGGCACACATCACAGAGCATTCTTAAACAAAACTAGATGGTATAGCCTATTGCTTCTAGGCTACAAACTTGTACAACCTGTTACTATATTGTATTCTGTAGGCAACTGGAGCAAAATGGTTAAGTATTTGAGTATCTAAACATATAAATGCACATTTAGAATACAGTATTATTATCTCAGATACCACCACCATAGATGCAGTCCACCATTGACTGAAATGTCATTATGCGGTGCATGACTGTATACACACACACACACACACTCCCTTATCAGTTCTATTTCTCTGGAGAAGCCTAATATAGCTACGAGTTCTTAGACCTGACATAAAAGCAAGATCTATAAAAGGGAAAACTGATAAACTGGACTTCCACAAAGTTAAAACTAGTTCTCAGACTTAACACAAAACCATGATTCCACAAAAGGAAAACCTGATAAACAAGACTTCATCAAAGTTAAAAACTTTGGCCCTGCAAAAACTCTATTAAGAGGATGAAAACACAAGCTACATGCTGGGAGAAAATATCTGCAAACCGTATATTTGGCAAATGGCTACTATCTAAACTATGCAAAAAAAAAAAACTCTCAAAATTCAACAGTTAAAAAAAAAACAAGCAATTCAATTAGAAAATGGGCAAAAGACATGCAGAAACATTTCCATGAAATATATCAATGGCAAATAAACACATGAAAACATATTCAATATCAGTAGCCGTCAGAGAAATGCACATCAAAATCAAAATGAGATATCATTACCCACCTATCAGAATGGCTAAAATAAAAAAACAGTGACAACACTAAACATTGAGCACAGAGAGGAACCAGATTACTCAGACGTTGCTAGTGGGAATGTAAAATGGTACACTCTGTAAAAATGCTTTGACTATTTCCTAAAAACTAACCATGCAACTACTTTATGAATAGCAATTACACTTGTGGGCATGTATCCGAAAAATATGAAGTTATATTCACATAAAAATCTGTAGGGAAATGTTTATAGCAGCTTTGTCTGCAACGGCCAAAAACTGGAAACAACGTAGATGTTCTTCAATGGATGAATGGTTAAATAAACTACGGTACATCCATACCATAGAGTATTACTCAACAATAAAAAGAACAAATTATTGGTAACACACAGCAGCCTGGCTCAATCTACAGTTATGCTGAATGAAAAGGCCAATCCCCAAAGGTATGATTCCGTTTATATAAAATTCTTCAAATGACAAAAGGAATGGAGAACAGATGAGTGGTGATCAGGGTTAAGGAGGGTTAAGGCGGGAGGGAACTGGTTATGGCTATAAAAGGGCAACAACATACAGGATCCTTGTGGTGATGGAAATGCTCAGCATATTAACTGTACCAATATAAAAGCCCTGACTGTGATTTTACAGTATAGTTTTGTAACATGCTACCACTAAAGGTAACTGGATAGAGGGTACAAGAGACCTTTCCCAATTATCATCATTATTATTTTGAGAGAGGATCTCACTCTGTTGCCCAAGCTGGAGTGCAATAGCACAATCTCAGGTCACTGCAATCTCTGCCTCCTGGGCTCAAGTGATCCTCCCACCTCAGCCTTCAAATAGCTGGGACTACAGGTACATGCCACCACACCCAACTAATTTTTGTAGAGACAGGGTTTCGCCATGTTGCCCAGTTTAGTCTCAAACTCCCGGGCCCAGGCAATCCTCCCATCTCAGCCTCTCAAAAGTGCTAGTACAGGCATGTGCACTTCACCGGGCCGCCAAATTATTTCTTGTAGCTGCTTATGAATCTACAATTATCTCAAAATGAAAAGTTTAAAGAAGGCTGATCAGTAGTGACGTAAGTCAGAAAAATGAAAATCTCCTAAGAGAGACATAGGAGCTGAGGGTGTGGATATTATGTGAAAGAGGCTTGAGATGGGTTACAGAGTATATACATAAGTAAAAATTCAGCCATGCACTGAAAATTAATAATATCTACACCCTGGCTATGCCTGAATTTTAAAAAATTATTTATTTATTTATTTTATTCTTGAGATGGGAGCCTCACTCTGTCACCCAGGCTAGAGTACAGTGGTGTGATCTTCGCTCACCGCAACCTCCACCTTCTATGTTCAAGCAATTCCCCCACCTCAACCTCCCTAGTAGCTGGGATTACAGGTGCCTGCCACCATGGCCAGCTAATTTTTGTATTTTTTAGTAAAGATGAGTTTTCACCATGTTGGCCAGGCTGGTCTCAAACTCCTGACCTCAGGTGATCCAACCACCTCAGACTCCCAAAGTGCTGGGATTACAGGCGTGAGCCACCGTGCCCAGCCAAAAAATTATTTGAATTTGGCATCTGATTATTAATCTTATTGACTGTGATAGTTGTATTATGTATAAAATTTTGTCGAGATTTTTGGGTTTTGTTTTTGTTTTTGTTTTTTAGAGATGAGGTCTCACTGTGTCACTCAGGCTGGTCTCAAACTGCTGGCCTCAAGTGAACCTCCCACCTAAGCCTCCTGCATCGCTGGGACTAGAGGCATACACACACTAAAATTCTTTTTACTGCCTTGTAAATATATCAACAATGAAACCATGAGTATCTTCAGCAGAAACCGTTTGGGTGATGTGGTGGAATCAGAAATCCCACTAGAGAGGTTACCAAGTGAGTGGGAAATGAGGAAATGCAGAAAAGTAAATACATACCACTCTTTCCACAGGTCACCAATAAAGGTAAAGGAAGATAAAACAATGCTCAGAGGGGAAGGCACAGCTAAAGAAGAGCCTTACTAAGATGACAAACACATGAGCAAATGTAAATGCTGAAAAACACTTGAGAACAAGTCTAAAACCCTATAAGCACAATACTATACAATCTTTGGTACAAGGTGAGTGAAATGTGGGAAGAGTGAATAAGAAGAAAATGCTCGGGAGAGACATCCAAGATGGCCACATAGCAGCAGCTCAGGATTGTAGCTCCCAGTGAAAGCGCAGAGAGTGAGTGGATGCCGCAATTGCAGACGAATTTTTGATGCCCACAGACTGGGAGATTCCTGGCGAAGGAGCCACACGGGTCACCAGCGTGACTCTTTTGGCCGGCGCGGCGCTTCTCGGTGCGGAGTGTACGGGACTGGGTGCCCTTTTAGTCGGGCTCTGCTGGTCCCATCCCCACAAGGAGAAGAGCAGTTGGAATCGCTGAGGACTGAGAGCAAGCACAGCTAAACCCGGGAAGGCCCAGCTCTGTAGGGAAGGTGCGCCCCCCGAAGGAAAACTAAGAAACAGAAAAAACTTCATCACCAACAAGCCGGCCGGACGTCCACTCAGAGACCCAATCTGAAAGTCGGCAATTACAAAGACGACAGGTGGATATATCCACGAAAATGGGAAGAAACCAGTGCAAAAAGGCTAAGAACACCCGAAATCAGAATGCCTCTCCTCCTACAGGGGATCGCAGCTCCTCATCAGCAAGAGAACAAGGTCTGATGGAGGATGAGTGTGAGGAACTCACAGAATCAGGCTTCAGAAGGTGGATAATAAGAAACTTCTGT
>CAUYQU010000387.1:0-11059 GCA_963574635.1 Cheracebus regulus
TCATTCCAGAATGCTGTACATCTATTTTGAATTGTATATTGTGTTTGTGTATTTATGCTTTGATTCATAGTAACTTCTTATGTTATGGAATTGATTTGCATTGAACACAAACTGTAAATAAAAAGAAAGAAATGGCTGAAAAAAAAAAAAGAAAGAGGGGAAATCACCACAGGTTCTACAAATATTACAGAAATAATAAAGATTATTAAAACACCTTTATGTCCACGAATTCAACAGCTTGGATGAACTAGACAGATACAGACTACTCCTTGAAAACACAAACTACCAAAGCTCACTCAAGAAGAAACAGATAAACTGAATAAATTCATATCCATTACAAATTTAATCTACAGTTTAAAGTCTTTCAAAAAAGAAAGCTCCCCATTCTGAGGGCTGTACTGGAGATCTCTAAACATTTAAAGAAGAAAAAACTGCATGTCCACTCACTCTTCCAGGTCATAAAAAAAGGGAGGAAATACTTCCCAATTCTTTTTATAAGGTCAGTATTATTCTTTTTTTAATAATTTCAAATTTTATTTTATTCATTTATTTGTAGAGACAGGGTCCCACTATGCTGCCCAGGCTGGTCTTGAACTCCTGGACTCAAGTGATCCTCCTGCCTAGGCCTCCCAACGTGCTTGGATTACAGGCATGAGCCACTGCACCCAGCTCAATTTTTATTTTAGATTCAGGGGATACATGTGCAGATTTGTTACACAGGCATACTGTGTGATGCTGAAGTTTGGGGTATGAATGATCCTATCACCCAGGTAGTGAGAACTGTACTCAACAGTTCAACCCTTGCCCCCTCCCTCTGTCCCTGCTCTAGCAGTCCCACAGGTCTACTGTTCCCAACTTTATGTCCACGAGTACCCTATGTTTAGCTCCCACTTATAAATGAGAAAGTGTCAGTAGTTGGTTTTCTGTTCCTGCATTAATTTGTTTAGGATAAGGGTAAGGCCAGAATTATTCGAATACCAAAAACACACAAAGACATTACAATAAAAGAAAACAAGTCAGTATCCCTCATAAACATAGTTACAAAAACCTTCAACAAAATGAGTAAATCGAATGTAGCAAAATAAAAAGGGACAAAATCACAACCCAAGGAGCTTTATCCCAAGAATATAAGACTATCTTGACATACAAAAACCAATCACTATAATTCACTATTCAACAGACCAAAAAGAGAGAACGGCTATATGACCATCTGAATAGATGCATATGACAAAATTCAACATCGATCCCTGATGCTCTCAGAAAACTGGGGGGAAAAAAAGAGAATTTCTTCCATGTGACAAAGGGCATCTTTTTTTTTTTTTTTTTTTTTTAAAGATGGGGTTTCACCACATTGGTCAGGCTGGTCTTGAACTCCCAACCTCAGATAATCTGATAGCCTTGGCCTCCAAAGTGCTTGGATTACAGGCGTGAGCCACCACGCCCAGCTGACAATGGGGATCTTTAAAAATAATCACAGGGGCCATCATACTCAGTGAAGAAAGGCTGAGTGCTTTTCCCCTAAGACCAAGAATAAATCAAGAGGGCTGCTCCCACGACTCCTTGTCAATATCACACTCCAGAACCCACCTGGTGAAATAAGAAAAAATAAACAAAAAACATAGAGATTAGAAGTAAAGAAATAAAACTGTCCATTCCAAGCAATATGATCATTTGTAGAAAATCCTTATAAACCTACAAAGAAAAGCTACAGAACTACTAAAAAACATTACAGTAAGTGAGTTTAACAACACTGCAGAATGCAAGGTCAACATAAAAAATTCAATTTTATTTCTCTAAACTAGCAGAAGACTATTGGAAATATAATAGCAACAAAAATATAAATACTTAAATAAAAGTCATTTTTTACAACATGTTCAAGATCTGTATGCTGAAAATTACAAAAAATGAATGAAAGAAATCAAAGATTTAGAGAGATATACTATGTTCACAAAATGGAAGACTCGGTAATGTAAATGTCAGTTTTCTCTAAACTGATCAGAATCCTGTTGTGATTCAATGCAATCCTGAGGAGACGGAGGAGGGGAAAAAACGAAGCAAAACTGTTTTTCCTACTCTCTTACATAGGACTTCACTTCTGACACCAGATCCACAGGGAGTTATTTCCCACACACCAAGCAAGCAGTTCTCCAGCAGATACCAGCTGGATGTCTATAATCTAATTCCAGCCCAACACTATTTACCTGGAGGTAGCATCAGATCCTACAGGTTGAGGGCTCAGTCCCCACTTTGCATGTCAGTAGCAAGTAGTAGGCTGTCACCTATACTTCTGACCAATCAACTATAAAATCAGGGGTTCCCATGACCCTTTCTTAGACTGATTAGTTTGCTAGACTGGCTCACAGAACTCAGGAAAACACCTATATTTAACCATTTACTTATGGAGAATACTATAAAAAATAAAGATGAACAGTCAGATGGAGGAGATGCATAGGATGTGTTTTGTGGGAAAGGGCACAGAGCTTCCATGCCTTCTCCAGGTGTGCTACGCTACACTCCAGGAACTTCCACCTGTTCAGCTATCTGGAAGCTCTCCAAACCTAGTCCTTTTAGGTTTTTAATACAGACTTCATTATGCAGGGGTGACTGATTATATCTTTGGCCACTGGTGATCTGCCTTCAGCTCCTCTCCCTTCTTGGAGGTTAAGGGGTGGGGCTGAATGTCCCAGCTCTCTAATCAATCACACAGTTAGTTTCCCTGGCAATCAGTCTATATCCTGAGATTATCCAGGAGCCCACCAAGAATGGCCTCTTTAGTACAAAAGATGCTCCTATCACTCAGGAAATTACAAAGGTCTTAGGAGTTCCGTGGAAAGAACTGGGGTCAAAGTTCAAATATTAAAACAAAAGATTCTACCACATATCTACAAGGGGTTATCAGGAGCTCTGTCTTTCCTGCCACCCCTATCACTCAGGAAATTACAAGGGTCTCAGGGGCTCTGTGCCAGGGACTGAGGGCAGAGACCAATGTATGTATTTCTTATTATTTCACAATTCCCAATTGAATTCACAATAGGGTATTTCTGTAGAAATCAACAATATCATTTCTCGTATATTTTTAGAGTTCTAAACCCATACAAATCCTCAATAAGGCAAGAGAATAAAGATACTATTCAGATGCCTAAATCCCATCCTGTTCATGTCATGTTGAAAAAGTTCCTTGTGTTATTTTCACATGCATCCAGAGCTGAGAACCACCAACACAGAGCTTTGAATGCAATAGTAAGACTTTAGCTTTGCTGGGCGCGGTGGCTCAGGCCTATAATCCCAGCACTTTGGGAGGCCAAGGCGGGTAGATCACCTGAGGTCAGGAGTTCAAGACCAGCCTGACCAATATGGTGAAACCCCGTCTCTTAAAAAAAAAAAAAAAAAAAAAAAACTTTAGCTTTTATTTTGTTGGCCATGGTAAATAAAAGGACATAATAAAAGATTACAGAAAATTAATCATACTGCATTTGTGTAACTCATTCTGGCTCCAAATCTCACTCTCTTCCTTCAAAGAGACAAACTACCTATTCCTTGCTGCAGGGACAAAACTGATGCTATCTATGCAGACAGACAGGAAAGTGCAGCAGAGTCCAGCATGCTAGCAAGAGAGCCATGTCACTCCCAACTCTTCAGTGAGAAGAGACTTACTTAACTCATTAGTACTCATCCATAAACACAATACAATGGGTCTTAATGAGTACTATGACATCTTAACTTCTAAATATTATAATAGCACTTGCACACTTTCTTAATCTTCAAAATGTTTTAGAAACACTAATATTTTACAACACTTTGCATCCTTATTCAAAATATTCTTTAACTCAACCCTGTTGTGAATATCAGTCTTAGATTCAGAAATTCTCCTATTTGAATACAGAATAACAGAAATAATTCTCAATTAACCTGGATCGGCACTAAAACACTTGTGTTCTTTTCCATTCATTAGGATTAATATGAGTCTCAACGTCTGGTCTCTGATGAAGGAATCTGTTAATTTACAAAATAATCTACATCAGGCTATTTATAGTTTGTTTTTTTTTTTTTAAAAAAAAGGCTAATTAATCCCTCAAGCACTGCCAGTAATGTGCGCTCCTTTAATACTCATCTCTGTGATCCACTGTTTATTTTTCTTACTCAGTAACAGCCACGTAGAAATCTCCACACATAATCTCCCACGTAACAAACCATGAATCTTCTCTTCGCTCTGCCTGTATGCACTTTCAGGCGCACAAATGTATGTATGCTTAACATCATATGCTTTATTAAGGGTCAGGGGATATGCATGGAAGTGTCAATGTGTAATTGAATAGGATAAACAGACTAAGCAGAGTGGAAGGAGTTTTAAGTTCAGGTAGAAGTAGAGGAATCTGAGATTGAAGATCATAGTAAATGTGAGCAGGATGAATTTATAGACAGGAGAGATTTGGGGAAAATACTTAGTGATTCTTTTATGTTTAAGAATACATTTATAAGTAAGTATGCATCCCGAGAATGGGGCAGCAGGCTCAGGTCTTAATGATTAGCCAGTCTTCCCCATTCATATCACTTATCATCATTTACCACTTTAGGTTCACAGTTCATGCTATCAAAAGGCTTACATACTCTTCAAAAGGAAATATTAATATAAACAAAAATATACACAAAAGTAATAATTGTATATTTAAATGCAGTTACAGAAACTTATTAAAGAAGCCAGGCATGGTGGCTCATGCCTGCAATCCCAGCATTTTGGGAGGCTAAGGCGGGTGGATCACTTGAGGCCAGGAGTTTGAGGAGTTTGAGACCAGCCTGGCCAACATGGCAAAACCCCATCTCAAAACCCCAGCTCAGCCTTCCTCTGTTGGCCCATACCCCGGCTCTCACTCCCTGACCAGCCTGGCCAACATGGCAAAACCCCATCCCCATTTTTGTATTAATAAAAATACAAAAATCAGCCAGGCGTGGTGGTGCACGCCTGTAGTTCCAGCTACATGGGAGGCTGAGGCAGGAGAATCCCTTGAACTCAAGAGGTGGAGGTTGCAGTGTGATCTCAGCTCACTGGGCATGCTGTCCAGCATGGGCAACAGAGCAAGACCCTGTCTAAAAAAAAAAAAATTAAAAAGAAATTTATTAAAGAAGAAATAGTTATCCGGCCGGGTGCAGTGGCTCACGCCTGTAATCTCAATACTTTGGGAGGCCAAGGCGGGTGGATCACAAGGTCAGAAGTTTGAGTCCAGCCTGACCAACATGGTGAAACCCCGACTCTACTAAAAACACAAAAATTAGCTGGACGTGGTGGCATGTGCCTGTAATCCCAGCTACTCAGGAGGCTGAAGCAGGGGAATCACTTAAGTCAGGTAGGTGGAGGTTGTGGTGAGCCGAGATCGAGTCACTGCACTCCAGCCTGACTCTGTCTCAAAAAAAAAAAAAGAAAAGAAATAGTTATCCAATAAAATTAATGAAGGGGTAGTCTCAACATCCTTACTTCCACAAATCATGTTACTTATATTTTTCCCTTGAAAAAGAAAAAAACCTTAGCTTGCTCCTTTCTCTAAACTGATTGCTTTGCAGGCCAAGCATCAGCAGTTACTCCTCTGCGCTGAGTGCTTTTCTTGGTATTGAAACCTCTCAGTCTACTTTAAGCTTAACTTCCTACAACTGCCTGCAAACAAGGCCAAGAGGAAGTATTGTCTTTGCTTTTCTCATGTTGCTTTAGAGCCCCAGCATTCTTCCTCTGCAACTAGAGGCAAGCAGAGAGAAAACTGCAGCTACTCAGCACCCTGATACCGCGTGATTTTGTTCTTAATCTAACTGATTCCTTCTTCTTTGCAGAACTCATTCTTGATCCTTCCCACCAGACATCTGAAATATTTCTGTGTACACTGGTCAAATGACACTTAAAACTGAATAATTAGCTACCCCTGGCCACGGCACATACAACCTCACAAACGTCCATGTTTTCACTACTTCCAATGCAAAGTCCAAGTTTATACCAGAATTGATTCTCTTCAAACAAGATTTGGAAAAGATATTTAACCAGGTTTCATCACAAATAATATAACTCACTTCAGATCTAGCCTATGATAGCTACAGAGTTGATTGGTATAGGTCAACATTTGAAATACAACACAATTAACAGTGAATACTAACGTCTATATCAAGACACTAAGATGAAAAGATAAGCAGGTAATATTTGTTGAAATGACAGGACAGAAGAAACTTGTTATTTTAACCCCACTCAAATAGAAGCCCTCCAGGTAATGTCCTCCTTCAGTAAAGGACATGATGATATGATGATTCTCTTTGTCAGCCTTCTCTGCATGATTCATTTCCATAGCCCTATCATTTTACAGTCTGACAATAAATGAGGCATATGGCTTCTAAAAAGAGTTCTTATTATCCAACACTGAGAAAACACCACTATTAGCTCTATGCCAAGCTAAGCAGTGAGTCACCCTGAATAAACGCTGTTATGTTTTAACATGCAGGTACCTTCAGAAGCCTCTGCAGTCCCCACCTGTTCCCTGTGGATGGGAAATCATTCGTTTCAGTTCAACAAGGCCTCAAATTCTGCCTTTCAATATTTAAAACTAACCTAATCTGGATGATGTTTCTAGCTTTACACTATCTAGTAGGAGTTTGCTATTCAAATTAATACTTCTGAAAACAAGACTACGGGGAGTATTTTGTACTTAAGAAAACAAGCTGTTTCTACCTCTTTAGCAAATGATTGTGGATGCTGCCAACCATAAATTTCTCACATGAAAACAGACTTGAACTTCAGAAGCAATATTACTGTCTGATTATCATTATGTAGCTAAAAGTAATAAGAGCATCTCTCTTTGATTTTCAAAAACTCACATTTTGCCAATTAATCTTAATTTACAGAACTTCACAGTGAATGGATCTTGCAATAATCAACTCCAAATCAAGAATCCATTTGGCAAATGTCAAACAGCTTAATCAAGTAAAATCAACTTAGAATATTATTTAATTTTATCACAATCAGAATGCCTGCTGCTTTTCATTTCAATGTTATAAACATTTATAAATAATCTAGCGTTATACTAATTGAGGAATAAAACAAATATAAAGCAGAATATCTCCTCTGAAGGACTTCCGTTCCTTTTTGAACACTTAGGAAGCAGTTTACAACATTATGTAATTAAAGGCCAAAATAATAATATAAACAAGGACTGTAAGTCATCAAAGGGATGAAAATGGGATTGGTGATAATAAGGCAGGCTACACAGAAGATAAAAACTTGAGTTGAATCCTGAGAAACGGAAAATATTTGGACAGAAGAAAAGGAGACTGGGTAATCCCAGATAGATATGGGAGTTGAAGGGGAACAGAACACATGGCATCTGTCTGGGGAAAATGAGCATGTCATGTTGGAAAAGAAGTGTCTCCAGGAGCGTAATTAGAGCTTGGTGTGGGCCAGGAGCTAAGCACTGTTATCATTAAACCAAACTGAGGGGTGTGAGCTTAATTCAAACCCAACAGGATTCTTTGAAGGTTTCTGAAGTGGGAAGTTACATGATGAAATAGTGTCTTAATCAGATTAATTTCAAAGTGAGGTACTGAATGGACAGAAGTCTCTCTGGACTTGTTACAGCTTCTCTCCTCTGTTTCAGAAAAAAACAAAGGCAAGGGGGGAAAAAACACACTCAGAAAAAGTGTTTCTCCTGCGCTTTCTTTAAAAAAAAAAAAAGAAAAGAAGCACAAAAGAATAAACAACAACAAAAAAATACTTCTGAAATATTAGCTAATGGTAAAGTCCTTTGCATATTTTGAATCCAGATTTTTGTTTGGAAATTAGCACAAACTCATGACTTCTCTTGGGATAAAAGCTACAAGATAAAGAGTAAGTGATGGATGGCCAGGTGTGGTGGCTCATGCTTGTAATCCCAAGACTCTGGAAGGTCGAGGCAGGAGAATCCCTTGAAGCCAAGAGTTCAAGACCGCCCTGGGCAACAAAGCAAGACCCCATCTCTACACAAAATAAAAAATAAACAATTAGCTGGTTCACACTGAGAAATAGCTCTGAAATTTTAAAAAGAAAAAGAAAATAGCCAGGCATGATGGCACACACCCAGTAGTTCTAGCCACTCCAGAGGCTGAGGCAGGAGGATCATTTGAGCCCAGGATTTTGAAGCTGCAGTGAGCTATGATCACGTCACTGCACTCCAGCCTGGGTGACAGAGAGAGACCTTGTCTCTTAAAAATAAAAAAAAAAGTTAAATGTGCTACAGCAGTGGAAAATTTTCCCACTCAGCACTAGGACTCTGATCTTACTTGGCTGGCTTTTTTCTTATCATCCTGAATCCTTCTAAAAACAAGCAAGGATGTAAATAAATACTGTACATGAAAAACACATGAAATGTCTGTGGCTCCTAGGAAATTACAGTTTTGTTTAAAAATCACTAATGAAGAAGACTGCAACCTAATATTATCTTTTTTCAGCAACATCCATTCCATAATGTGCTAGGCTGGGCAGATTCAGAATTTATGGAATACATTTGCTTTTATTTAAAATGGACTGTTTGCTTCTGCTTTGTTCTGTATTGTTTTGTTTTAAACATTCACTATTAAGAGGGAACAATACAACTTATTTAATGTATTCAAATTAAACTGCTAAAACAACATTTTTAAATGATTGTTAGCCACATTTGCAAACCACACAGGAATTTTTTCATATAAATCCATCATATATTATATAAGTATCCTTATACCAAAGGAATCTTTCAATTGTTCAAATTAGCAAGAATATTTTCTACCAAGTGTTATTGTAGATGGTAAACAATAACCCTGGGGCTTTAAATGACATGTTCAAAACTGTATTTTGTATTTTTTAGATTTATATATATTTTACAGATTTTATCCAAACGTAGTTTCATTAGCTATATCTTTTTTTTTTTTTTTTTACCAGTTTGTTAAATTTTTAAGATGAAATTTCATTGTATCTCTGAACCAACACTTTGGTAAAGGTCACAGACTCATTTGTAAAACAGAAATGGATGAAAAACATGAGTAAAAAATAAGATTCAAAAATCAGAAATAAAGTTGTAAGAGCAATTTGGCCAGGTGCGGTGGCTCATGGCTGTATATGATCCCAGAACTTTGGGAGGCCAAAGCAGGTGGATCACTTGAGGCCAGGAGTTTGAGACCAGCCTGGCCAACATGGTAAAACCTCATCTCTACTGAAAATACAAAAATTAGCCAGGCATGGTGGCACGCACCTGTAATTCCAGCTACTCAGGAGGCTGAGGCATGAGAATCACTTGAATCCAGGAGGCAGAGGTTGTAGTGAGCCAAGATTGCACCACTGCACTCCAGCCTGGACAACAGAAAAAAACTACGTGTGTGTGTGTGTTTCTATCTTTGTACCCTGACTAGCATACCTTTATAATGGCCAGGAATCTCATGTTCAAATTTAGAACTGTAAGGCAGCCCATACTCCCACGTGGGAAGAATCTGATCCCCTTTCTTGCCCACCTCCAGCACAGCCCATACTTCAGAAGACTATGCACACATGTGGACACTCTAGCCCACATGTCCAAGTTTGGCCCAAATTCTCAGCAAATGTCCATTCCTTCACTAGTCCTTAGACACAGGGATACAGCTACCTAAAAAAAAACAAAACAAAGCAGGACAACATACACCAGGTTCAGAAGCATCAGTACTAGAACAAATGGACAAAGAATTTAATAAAAATAAGAATAAACGTTTAAGAAGACGATATAAAACAAGAACCACAAATCCAAAAAAAGAATAAATCAGATATATATTACATATGAAAAATACAATAGCTATACCTAAAGAAATAACAGACAAAGGCCAGGCACGGTGGCTCACACCTATAATCCCAGCACTTTGGGAGGCCGAGGCAGGCAGATCACCTGAGGTCGGGAGTTGGAGACCAGCCTGACCAACATGGAGAAACCTCATCCTACTAAAATTACAAAATGAGCCAGGTGTGGGGGTGGGCACCTCTAATCCCAGCTACTCGGGAGGCTGAGGCAAGAGAACTGCTTGAACTCAGGAGGCAGAGGTTGTGGTGAGCCAAGATTGCACCATTGCACTCCAGCCTGGGCAACGAGAGTGAAACTCCATCTCAAAAACAAACAAAAAAAGAAATAACAGATGGAATAAACAGCACAGTGGCTCCAGAGGAAGAACAAATTAATGAGCAGAAAGACAGATCAACAAACTCTTCTAAAAGGAATCAAAGTCAAATAAATTAAGCCATATGTGAGGAACATTAATAGATAAAGAGGAAAGAAGTAGAAATGCCAAGAGTCAGAAAAAGAGAAAACAAGAACAGAGGAAATATTTGAAGAAATATTGAGTTTCTGGTCATAGCACACTAGGTGGTTCTGATCAACTCTTCCTCTGAGCAAAAAAGAAAAGATGGGGAAAGTTTTTAAAGATCTCCTTGAATAGACATTACTAAGAACTAACCAAGTGATGACCAAATGTAGGAGAGACTGGATGCCCACGGAGGTGAGTGCAATGGATGAAATCCATGCAAGCAATTTGATTCCAGAGGGGGAAGCAAAATTGTTGCAGAATAGAGTAACTTGTTGACGGTATGGAGGGCAAGGAGAAAGACATGGAGGCTTGGACCTGCTGAGGCAGAATGGGTGCCTTGGCAGGACATGTGGTTCTGCTTACCCTACTCTCCTATTATCTTGGGCTGAGAGCCCAAAGGCTTCACCTAAAGGTAATAGTATCCAGAGGTAAACAGGTCCTCACAGGCACTGAATCAGAAACTGAACTGAGGTGATCCTGGATTGTTAAGGTCTCCAGGCACCTGGCAGAAGCAAACATATGTCCTCTCTGGAAGAAAACATTACCCTAGGCCTCAAATTATCCCTGCAAATCATTCTGCAACATAATGTCTGGTATATAATAAAAATAATTTTGCGGAGGAGATCCAAGATGGCCGATTAGCAACAGCTCAGGAATGTAGCTCCCAGTGAAAGCGCAGAGAACGAGTGGACGCCGCACTTTCCGACGAATTTTTGTTGCCCACAGACCGGGAGATTCCCGGCAGAGGAGCCACATGGGT
>CAUYQU010000388.1:0-23011 GCA_963574635.1 Cheracebus regulus
AAAACCACAGCAAACTCTTCCAAAAATTTATCATTAAGTGGTGGTCAGGTCAGTGGATGACTTGACTTGGTAAACACGTGATTTTTTTTTTTTTTAAGACGGAGTCTCGCTCTGTCACCCAGGCTGGAGTGCAGTGGCGCAAACTTGGCTCACTGCAACCTCTGCATCCCGGGTTCAAGCAGTTCTCCTGCCTCAGCTTTCCTAGTAGCTGGGACTACAGGCGTGTGCCACCACACCCAGCTAATTTTTGTATATTTAGTAGAGACAGGGTTTCACCGTGTTGGCCAGGATGATCTCGATCTCCTGACCTATTGATCCGCCTGCCTTGACCTCCCAAAGTGTTGGGATTACAGGCGTGAGCCACCACGCCCCGTCATGTCTTTTTTTTTTTTTTCTTCCAACTTTTAAGTTGAGGGATACATGTGCAGAATGTGCAGGTTTGTTACATAGGTAAATGTGTGCCATGGTGGTTTGCTACACAAATAATTATGTCACCCAGATATGAAGCCCAGCATCCATTAGCTATTCTTCCTGATGCTCTCCCTCTTCCCATCCCCTACCCTCTGACAGGCCCCAGTGTGTGTTGTTCCCTCCCAACATGTCCATGTGTTCTCATTTTTCAGCTCCCACTTATGAGTGAGAACATGTGGTGTTTGGTTTTCTGTTCCTGTAGTTAGTTTGCTGAAGATAATGGCTTTCAGCTCCATCCATGTCCCTGCAAAGGACATCATCTCATTCCTTTCCATGGCTGCATAGTATTCCATGGTGTATATGTCCCACATTTTCTTTAATCTATCATTGATAGACAACCATCTCACACCAGTCAGCATGGCTATTATTAAAAAGTAAAAAAACCCACCAGACTCTGGTGAGATTGTGGAGAAAAAGGAATGCTTTTACACTGTTGGTGGGAGTACAAATTAGTTCAACCATTGTAGATGACAGTGTGATGATTCCTCAAATTTTTTTGAGGCAGAAATACCATTTGGCCCAGCAATCCCATTCCTGGGTGCATACTCAAAGGAATAGAATATTATAAAGATACCATACACATGTTTGTTCATTGCAACACGCATCTTTTAAGGTCAACAATGTCTTTCATAGTGCTGACTCATCTCTTAGCCTCCTCTGAACTTACAGCAATTAATCTAAAATTTTTCTAGTCTTTAAAATACTCAGATTTTATGTTTTTGAATCTCTATTACCAAATAAACCACAAAATTGTTTGCTATAATATTGTTTTTGTTATAAAAATTATTTATCAATTTTAATTTACTTCTGATCCATTTAGAGTGCCAAAACAATTGTAATTATAAATTAAAAAAAAATTTAGAAAGGAAAAGTAAAGAAAACAAAAATGTATTATTCTTTTACTTTTGCCATGAAACAACAAATAGATTTCTGATAATTTGCCTCATATTTTCTCTTTGAATTGATTACCTTATTGAAAAGGGTATATTATGTTTTTTATCTCTATAAAGTCTCCCTTTTCCTTTAGCTTTCTATGTCCAAAAATTTTTTATTTTTAATGCATTAACTTGCTATGATTGTAAAACTTTCTATTAAACTGAAGATATTATTGATGTTTTGTTTTCTAAATTGACAAAAACTGAAATCTTTTTTTAAATAAGTTTTGTAAATGTTTGCTCCTATTACTCTATTTGTGTTAAGCTGATAAACTTGATATAATTTTCAAAGTGCTTTTGTAATTATAGCATTACAGGCTGCCCGCCATGGCCCAAGTATTCTACATTTCATTGTTTCAATTCCCAAATCTTCAGATATGTTATTAAATGTTTCCTGATGCATGATTATAAATAAAAAATTCATTAAAATGCTTATAATTACTTACTTTCTGTATGTATTCAGTGCATCATTCAGGGATAATTGAATTCAATGAATTGGACAGTACCAAATTAAAACATCTAGAAATTTTCCTAAAATTTTGGCAAAAACTATAGGCTTTCTCCCTAGCTTTTCACAGGCACTGCTTGTACAAAATCTAATGAAGTTTGTGTGGAAATATTTCTTATTGAAACCATTTTTCTCATGTTACAACAATAAATTTTGATGAATTATTTCAGATGTTTTTTCCTGCTTCGTGAGATCAACAAAAACCATTAAATTATCTTCAAAGTCTTCAATTTCACATTTTAAGTAAATTATTAAAACTATTTTAAATGAAACAGTTGAAGCTTCCTCAATAATTGAAATTTTACTTCCTTGATATATACATTTTCCAAAAAGTTTTCTCATATTAGTAGATAAATATTTTTGCAGCAAGTTCATAATTTAGACTGCCATCATGAGCCCATATTGATATTGTTCTTTTTTTGAAGTTCTATTAAATATTTTATGTCTGAGAATGCTCAATTATTTTAAAACATACAGATTGTATTTTCTAGATGTTTTTCACTTGCTTTATTGATATTCTCATAAATTATTTTAAAAGTTTTAGTTTTTATATGAAACTGATTTATAAAGCTTTTATAATTTTCATCAGTGATGAGATAAAGTTTTCTTTATTTAAACCATGAGTTTTAACAGAACATAATTGCCATTCCAGTGAAATGTGGAAGTATAACACTTTCTACTTTTAATTATAAAAATTTTGAGCAGTCTTTGATCATCTGAGTAACATTTACACACTAGTGATACAAAGCCACTTGTATTATTTTCACTAAAATAACCCAGTTGTTTCTCATTCCATTTATATATATTATTTGTTTTATTTTGCACCGTCTCTTTATCAAAAGATGTGCCAGGTTCTGGTTTCTGCACAGTATCAGAAGCTATTCCCAGCATGGTTCATTATTAATATCATTTCTCTTTGTTCTTCCACAGTCAGAAGATTCGTGTTTATAATATTTAAAAAGAACATTAAGAAACTTATCCAAACTCTTCTGTATCTTCAATCTGGGTTTCATTTTTAATATTTTATTATAAAGTCTTGAATTTATAAACATCAAGACACCATGCATTACTATTTAAACAAAGAATTATAGCGCACTAGCAATAAAACCAAAGTTGAAACTAAACTATTAAGAAACAGGAGCAATTACCTGATTTGGGCTTAATAATAAATTGTGGATTCTCCTAAAGCATTCTTTCTCAAACTTTTTCATCTCAGAATACTTTTACAGTGTTAAAAATTACTTAGGACACCCAGAGAGTTTTTGTTTATGTGGGTTGTATCAATACTTACCATATTAGAAATAAAGATAGAACTTTAAAATTTTTGTATTTGTTCAATTAAAAATAATAATAGTAAACTTATTGGATGCTAACAAAATAACATTTAATGAAAATAATTATATGTGCCAAAACAAAAAATAATGAAAAAAGTGTTGTAGTTTTGCAAATCTCTTTAGTGTGTGGCTTAATAGAACTCAGCTGGATTTTCAGATCTGCGTTAAATATGTTGTGATATCACACATCTATGCAGCCTCTGGAAAACTCCACTTACACTCATGAAAGAATGAGAGTGGCCGGGTGCAATGGCTCACATCTGTAATTCCAGCACTTTGGGAGGCCAAGGCGGGTGGATCATGAGGTCAGGAGATCGAGAGCATCCTGGCCAACATGGTGAAACCCTATCTCTACTAAAAATACAAAAAATGGCCAGGCATGATGGCTCATGCCTGTAATCCTAGCACTTTGGGAGGCCGAGGTGCGTGGATCACCTGAGATCAGGAGTTCAAGACCAGCCTGGCCAACATGGTGAAACCCCATCTTTATATATATATATATTTTTTAAAAATTAGCTAGACATGGTGGCATGTGCCTGTAGTCCCAGCTACTAGGGAGGCTGAGGCAGGAAAACCACTTGAATCTGGGAGGTGGAGGTTGCAGTGAGCTGAGCTCGTGCCACTGTACTCCAGCCTGGGTGGCAGAGCAAGACTTCTCTAAAAAAAAAAAAAAAAGAATGAGAGTAGAAGAAAGCAAACGAGTCTTCGTATTATTGTAAAAATAGTTTTGTCCTCACAGATCTCTGAAAGGGTCTAAGATATTCCCAGGGATCATCAACCTACATGTTGAGAACCATTTCACTAAATTTCTTGTACTTCCTAAAGCATGTGCTATGAAGCTACACTGCCTTCTATAAAATGGACAAAACTGGTGAAGAATGCTGCAGAAAATTGTTCCTATGTCACTACGATGGAAGGCCCATTTATCAGCAGTTGTTATCATGCGCTATAGCCATTAGCTTGAATGACAAATTTATATTAGAATATGTATCATGTATTAGTCCATTTTCACATAACAATAAAGAATTACCTGAGACTGGGTAATTTATAAAGAAAAAAGGTTTAATTGGCTCACAGTTCCACAGGCTGTCCAGGAGGCATGGTTGGGGGAGGCCTCAGGAAACTTACAATCATGACCAAGAGGAAGGAGGCACGTCTTACACAGCCATAGCAGGAAGAAGAGAGAGTGATGGGGGAGGTGCTACACACTTTTAAACAACCAGATCTGGTGAGAACTCACTATCATAATAACAGCAAGGGTGGAAATCTGCCCCCATGATCAAGTCACCCCCCACCAGGTCCCCCCTCCAGCATTGGGAATTATAATTCGACAAGAGATTTGGGTAGGGACACAAATCCAAACCCTGTCATATTATTAATAGATTTTGCTGTACCTAGCTGTTACTGGTACAGTATCAACTAATACTAAAGTATTTTAAAATTTAAAGACTGGTAAGGCATACTGGTAAATACCCCAGAATGCCAGCCCTGCTGAGAGGTATATATTTAAAAGGGAGAGTTACAATTGTCATTCTTTGTAGCTGATGTATTGACCTATGAAAGCCAAAAGATCAAAGAAAAACATTCAAGGCATTTAGTAAGAATTTGTACTGTGAAAATATCAACAATGTATGTGCATATGAACATCTATATGTACTTCTACATCTGTAACTAGCCTTTCTATATAGCAAGGATAATTTAAACTTAATAAAAACATGCATATCATTGTGAAGAACAGAACTGGGGGGCATAAAAGAAGATATGTTATTATCCTAAAGGGAAGGAATCAATATTGGAACTCTCCCCAAATTAATCTGTATGTTAACACTATCTCTATCAAAATCTTGCTATTTTTATACTTGATAAAATTATTTTAAAGGTATTTATACAGGTATTAAATTTGATTTAAAAGTGCAAGAATAGAAAAAGAAAATAAAGGGAGGTGCATTGGATCTGCTTTACTAAATGTTAATATGTGCTAAAAGTTTGCAGTATGAAAATAATACAGTTCTAAGATGAGAATAAATGAAGACACTAGCAACACAGAATAGAAAGTTCCCAAAAGACCCAAGGTGTACAGCAATTTAGTATAAGGGCAGCGTCTCAAAATCAAAGGAAAAAGGACATCTATTCAATAAATGGTGGTACAACTGGCTAGCCATTTTGAAAAAAGAAAAAAGTTAGATGCCTATCTCACATCATACACCAAAGTAAATGCCATTAACATTAAAGATTTAAACATCAGCGAGACATTTAAAACAATTAGACAAAAATAGAGGAATATTTACATAATCTTGAAATAGAAAGGGCTTTTTTAACTGTTATAAAATAGTTGTATAAAAATAATGAATAAAGTAAAAAATAAACTAATCAATGAGAAAACTTTGAACATTCCAATAAAAAAGTGGACAGGAGCATACTTATGAATAAACACAGGCAGCCAGAAAGCATAAGAAAAGATGCTTAACTCAGCTGTACTCAGAGAATGAACATAAACGCAAGATACCAGTTTTCACCGATCATGTCGGTCAAAAGCAGAAAGAACCATGCCGTCTATATTGGCTAGAGTATGGAGAAAGAAAGGTGCCAGTTAGAGCAGTCACTTGAAGTGGGAGTGGAGTAGCAACTTGGAAGTACTTAGTTAAGTTCTTTTTTTTTTTTTTTTTTGAGACAGAGTATTTCTATGTTGCCAGGCACCAGGCTGGAGTGCAGTGGCGGGATCTCCGCTTACTGCAACCTCTGCCTCCCAAGTTTCAAGCAATTCTCCTGCCTCAGCCTCCTGAGTAGCTGGGACTACAGGCGCATGCCACCACGCCCAGCTAATTTTTGTATTTTTAGTAGAGATGGGGTTTCACCATGTTGACCAGGATGGTCTTGATCTCTTGACCTCGTGATCCACCCACCTTGGCCTCCCAAAGTGCTGGGATTAAAATGTTCATAATCTTTGATGCAGTAATTCCATATTTAAGAAAATATTTAAGAATGTTTATAACAAGGAATGTTCAGGATACTCTTCACAATATTATCTATCAATAAAAATCAGAAATGACATAAATGGTCAATATGCATTTGGTATATTCATGTAAGAAGAGGTATAGTATGTTTTGATATATCATAATATAGCATGTATACTATATAATAAGGTTATGATATAAGCATATGATGAAATACTGTCACTAGATGTTATACGTATATGTATGTTTCACTTGAAGAAGAGTTCATGATCCAATCTGATTCATAAAAGCATCATTTTAGATAGCATATAGACTTCAATTTCATTGTTTTTAAAAGCTTATTATTCATATATCTGTATTATATGTAAGCATAGAAAGTATTTGTCAAGCTTTATAATAAAATACTACAACTCCTCAGCTTTAGTAGTAAGCTTAAAGATGATTTTACTTTTTGCTCTTTTTGCTGCTATGTATTTTTTCAACACTTAGACGTGAACGACTTCTACAATAATATATTTTTTAAAAATATTGGTTAGGTTGCCACCAGTTAAGTTTGGTCCTTAATATTTCAAATGTGTGTGCTCTGTTGGCTTCATACAGAGGGGAAGAGGAGAATTGGTCTCAGAAGGTCGGCTCAGGCTCCTGGAGACTGATGTTGTTGGCTCATATAAATGGTAAACATGTACAATGAGAGGAGACCGCCACCCTGCCTGGGTGCCTGGCGAGGCAGAGCCCATGAGCATCCACCTGGGGCTGGAAGGAAAGCTGTCTCAGCCGCCCCAGACTCCCAGTCAGCGAGTGCTCCACGTGTTCAGTTGCCCCATCTCCTTTGTCTAATTGCTCTAAATGTCTCACTGATGTTTAAATCTTTAATGTTACTGGGCCTGGTCCTCTCTGCCAGGGGATCAGACACCAGTCCCTGCTGAGTGTGGACTCCACATGACCCAGTCACCTCTCTTAATTCTGGTTTTATTTATTTCTGGGATGAACAACCACCATTCTCCTTTATGTCCAGTGGTGTTACCAGGAAGGGTAAATATGACCACGCTCAGCTCACGGCTTCCATCTTCTGCCTCACCAAGCCCCTTGTTCAGCCAAGTGACATAGCACCCCACATTATTTTCTACTGATAGGCCTGTGTCTGCCATTAGACTTTGCTTCCACTAGCTCAGGAACCCACCTAGTTTGTATCTGAGGCTCTGGCATTTGGCCAGATGCAGTAAACCTGTTACTAATCCTTGAAAATTTGAGATGAGATTTCATTTTGCCTGCTATTCCCCAATACCATTCACACATGCAAACAAGTGGTCATTGAGGAACATCTGTGCCTAATACCTACCTGCTTTTCTGCCTAAACAGCACCCACCAACAACTGACAAACACCTGTCAGTGACTAGTGAGGAGTCCAGAGTGATGGGGTTTTGGCCTGAGCTGAGAAAGGGCTGACTTCCTTCCTCTCTCTCCTTCCGCATCGTCCCCTCACAAGGAGGGACAAGCCCAGGATTTGGACAGAGCATTCCAAGAGCACAGAATTTGGGGATCAAACGACAGCTCAGTCACTTAGAACCTGTGTCACCTTGAGCAACTGACTTCACCTCTCTGATTCTGTTTCTTCATCTGTAAACTTGAGACTAATAAGTGCACACCTTATGAAACAATTTTGATTATTGTACAAAATAACGTATGTAAAGTGCATAGCCTCAGGCTCAATAAGTGGAGCTTTAGTTGTTGCTGTTATTATTCTTGTGATGGTGATATTTATTAGATGAGTTAATTCTGGTGAGACTGAAGGGCGTTGCCTTGTATGTTAGGCTGTTCTTGTGTTGCCATAAAGAAACATCTGAGGCTGGGTAATTTATAAAGAAAGGAGGTTTAACTGACTTACAGTTCTGCAAGCTTTAAGGAAGCATGGTGGGGGCATCTGCTTGACTTCTGGTGAGGCCTCAGGAAGTTTACAATCATGGTGGAAGGCAAAGAGGAGCAAGAGAGAGAGTAAGGGAGAGGTGAGACCCACTAAATAACCACATCTCATAAGAACTCACTCCACGATCATTAAAAAATCAGGAGACAACAGATGCTGGAGAGGATGTGGAGAAATAGAAACACTTTTACACTGTTGGTGGGAGTGTAAATTAGTTCAACCATTGTGGAAGATAGTGTGGCAATTCCTCAAGGATCTAGAAATAGAAATACCATTTGACCCAGCAATCCCATTACTGGGTATATACCCAAAGGATTATAAATCACTCTATTATAAAGACACATGCACATTTATATTTATTGCAACACTGTTTACAATAGCAAAGACTTAGAACCAACAAACCAGCCCAAATGCCCATCAATGATAGACTGGATAAAGAAAATGTGGCACATATACATCACAGATTACTTTGCATCCATGAAAAAGATGAGTTCATGTCCTTTGCAGGGACATGGATCAAACTGGAAACCATCATTCTCAGCAAACTGACACAAGAACAGAAAACAAACACCACATGTTCTCACTCATAGGTGGGTATTGAACAATGAGAACACATGGACACAGGGAGGGGAACATCACATACAGGGGCCTGTTGGTGGGTGGGGTGGGGGTAGGGGAAGGATAGCAGAGGGTAGGGGGATTAGGGAGGGATAACATTAGGAGAAATACCTAATGTAGATGATGGGATGACGGGGTGATGGATGCAGCAAACCACCATGGCACGTGTATACCTATGTAACAAACCTGCACATTCTGCACATGTACCCCAGAACTTAAAGTATAATAATAATAATAAAAAGAATTCGCTCAGTATTGTGAGGACAGTACCAAGCTATGAGGGATCCACTTGCATTACCCAAACACCTCTCACCAGGCCCCATCTCCAACACTGGGGATTTCAATTCAACAAGAGATTTGGAGGGTCCATCCAAACTACATCACCTGGACCTCACCACTGTTTGCCATGCCCTTAGACTTGGGTCATGGTGAGACTGGAGAACTCCCATATGACAGATGAAGCTACTGAGGCCCAGAGGAGATGTCACCAAGTAAGCCTGTTATCATGGCCATCAAGACCCAAATCTTCTTTCCAGGCAAATGCCTTCCATCAAGGCACATGTTTTCTCTGAGGAAGAGTTGAGCCTTTTAAAAAGAAATTTAACCTCCAGGAAGAAAGAGAGTCCCCGATTTTCTTGCCTTGACGTGAGTTTTCCTGGCACAATTGTCTTTCATCAGTGGGTAGTGAAGCGGGGCTAGTGTTTTCTGATGCCTGTTTTACATTTGCTAATTCCATCTCAGCGGCCACACACTAGTCTACCCTGAAGAGGCTTACTAAGAAGAGCTGGCGGAGCCAAGCTTCCCTTCTCTTCATAAAAAAGATGCCTCTGGTTGGAAGTCTGCCATCACCCTTGTATGACTTATGAATCCAGAGCACAGCACACTGGGGTATTAAAATGCCAATGCCTGCGCCTAACAAAACTGCCTCACCAGCTGGTCAGGATCAGCGTGTTTCCCATTCTCTGAAGTTGCCAGCTCAGTGTTTTCCTGCCCTGTGGAATGGTGGTTCTGCAAAACACTCTGGGATAGAGGGTGCCATGGTCAGACAGGTTTGGGAAGTGGTACTAACCACATTTTTCTCCTGGAAATGCTCCTTGCAAATGAGCGTAATCTAACCCCTAAAAGTAGTCAGAAATGGACTTGTCATCTCACATCTCCCAAATGTATGTCATCATAGAACCTAACTTTTTAAAAAGGCGAAATAGTTATTATCACACGGTTCGTTCCCTCTGGTCTCTGATGAAGTGTCATCGCGTCAGAGAGGATCTACCTGGTCCCCTTGGCTAAAACAGGACCTCATGTCTCTTTGGGTCTTCACTCTGCTTTCTGTTTCTTTATAGCACTTGACATGTGGCACAGTGTTTCTTTTTATACTTATCTGTTTATCAATTATCTCCCTCTCAGAATGTAAGCTCCCTGATGGCAAATTTCTTTTTCACTGCTATACTTCCAGTTTCTGATACACAGTAAGTGCTAAATAGATGCTTTTGAACAAATGAACATTCCTGCAAAAGAATTAAGCATCATGGAACTCAGTTTTATGGATGTCACACATATGGTGGTCTTGAATAATTCCTTTGTCTCAGATACAAATTTCTAAGACAACTGGTGTAATTTTAACTTGGTTGCACAAATTAATATCAGCTCTGTGAAACTGGAAATTAATGCAGAAGTATAGACAACTCTCTAAAATAATTCATGTTTCTATTGGAAGTAACATCTAGATATCCCTGTCTTTCTCCTCTCGTTTATCCAGCCCTTACTCTGTGTCAGATGTCATGCTAATCATTCAACATATATTTTTCTCAATGAATCCTCACAGTGACCTTGTGGGAAAGAGATTATTGTGTCCATTTTGTAGATAAGGAAGAAGATTAAAAGGATTTAAGCAAATTCCTCGGAAAGAGAAGGGGTTTATGGATCCATTTGGGGAGAATTGCCATGATGACAATACTGAGTTTTCCAATCCATGAACATAAGGATGTCTTTTAGTTTATTTAGATCTTCTTTAATTTCTGCCAGCAGTGTTCTGTAGTTGTTGGGATACATGTCTAGCACTTCATTTGTTAAGTGTAATATAAATAGTTTATTCTTTATTTTATTTTATTGTGAATGAAATGTTTGTTTGTTTTAAATAGAGGCAGAGGCTCCCTATGCTGTGCAGGCTGGTTTCAAGCTCCTGGGCTCAAATCATCCTACCACCTCAGCCTTCCAAGTAGCTGATACTACAGGTGCACATCACTGCATCGGGCTGGAATGTTTTTTATTCTCTTGTTATTTAATTGTGAATGGACTAATTCAATTGAGTTGTGTGTTAGCACACAGAAATACAATTCATTTTTGTACATTCTTCTTGTATTTTCACTGCTAGTAGTTTTTCTGAGGATTCCTTGAGGGATTTTGCACATAAAGGTTCATGTCATCTCTGAATAAAGGCAATTTTACTTTTTCCTTTCCAATTTGCATGACTTTGTTTGCCTTATTGTATTGGTGAAAACTTTCTGTACAATGGTAAATAGAAATGATGAAAGCAGATATCCTTCCCTTGTTCTTGATCTTAACAGTAAAGCATTCAGTCTTTCACCATTAAGTATGATGGTAGCTGTGGCTATTTTATAGATGCCTCTCTATTCCTAATTTGTTGGAATTTTATCAATAATGCTAGTTGTTGGATTTTGTCCAGTGTTTTTTCTGAGTCTATTGAGATGATTATGTGGGTTTTTTCTTTTTATTAATATGGTATATTACATTAATTGATTTTCATATGCTGAACCAACCTTGCATTCTTGTGACAAAACTCATATGGTCATGATATATGATCTTTGAATATGGTGCTGAATTCACTTTGCTAGTATTTTGTTGAGGATTTTTGCATCTACATTCATAAGAGATAGCAGTCTGTAGTTTTCTCATGATATCTTTGGTTTTGGTTTCAGGATAATATTGTTATTATAGAATGAGCTAGGAAGTGTTCTCTCCTCTTCTATATTCTTTAAGAGTTTGCAAAATATTGGTATTATTTCTTCCTTACATATGTGATCAAATTCACCAGTGAAGTCATCTGGGCCTGATCTTTTCTTTGTGGGAAAAATTTTCATTTAATTACATTATGAATGACACAAAGTGTTCATAATATTTCTTTATAATCTTTCTTATTCATATTAAGACTCTAATAATGGCTCCTCTTTCATTCTTGATTTTGGTAATTTGTTCCTTCTCTCTTTTGTTCTTGGTCTGTCTAGCTAAAGGTTGTCAATTTTGTTGATCTTTTCAAAGAACCAAATTTTATTTTCATTTTCTCTATTTTTAATCTTAAAATATTAATTATATTTTATCTGATCTTTGTTATTTTCTTTTTCCTGCTTGTTTGGTTTTTACTTACTCTTGTTTTCTTAGCTTTTTAGATCAAAGTTTAGGTTATTGATTTAATCACAATGTGAGACCTTACCATTGACTCAGCTTTTGATCAACAAAATTGACACACTGATTCTCTTGTTTCTGGGGGAGGATTCTCAGAAGGTGGCTCATACGAGCAAAAGTCATTTTTTCTGGTTAGCTGGTTCCTAAAAACTTGCAGGCTGGCACAGCACGGCAGCTCGTGGTAGTAGAACAGGAAGACGCCGCGGTGGAACACTTAGGCATCTCAGGACAGCTGCACATACACCTGCAGCAGAAAGTAGAGCAGGCGGCTGCACAGAGCACAGGCCAGCGTCCCTGGCCCCTGCAGCCCGGCCGCGCTCAGCCACACCGCCCGCCCACACACCCCTCTACTATTATTCCTTCAATTTTTTCCTTCATTTTTCTTCTCGCCTCTCATTCTGGGACTACTATTGTATGTGTGCTGATATATTTGATGTCTCAAGAGTCTTTAAGGCTCTATTCGTTTTTCTTCAATTTTTATTTTCAAGTTCACTAATTCATTTTTTGCCATCTTGAATCTTCTGTTAAAGCCCTCTTGGTGAATTTCTCCTTTCAGTTATTATACCTTCAACTCCAGAATTTCTCTTTGGTCCTTTTCAATAATTCCTATCTGTTATTGAGATTCTCTATTTGCTGATTCAGTGTCTCCATACTTTCCTTTAATTTTTTAAATGTATGTTTTTTTAGCCCTTTGAACATATTTAAATAGTAGTTTTGATATCTGATAAATCAAATATCTAGAATCACTCAGAGGGAGTTTCTATCATTTACTCTTCTTCTTTAGCATGAGTCATATTTTCTTACTTTGCATGTCTCATTTTTGTTGGTGGTGTTTTTGAAAACTGAAGATTCTAGATTATACATTGTAGAAACTCTGGATTCTGTACTTCCTGCCAAAGGTTTGTGGTTTTTAAAATTTGTTCATTGTTTGGTAATCTACTTGAGTTAAATCTATCTCCCCAGCGGTATGCAGCTGCTGATATCTCTGCTTAGATTTTTTTTTTTTAATTATTGTTTTCTTCTTTAAGATGTACTTAAGGCTCATCCCTGTGCCTGTGGAGTCAGCTAATGATTGGATGGAGGTTGTGTTGAAGTGCCTCAAGCAAGTAAGGATTCTGTCTTGTGCTTAAATCTGTATGTGGGTAAGGGAACAGATTCAAAATTTAGGCTATTGCTAAGTCTACTTCAACATTTTAATTTCAGCTAGGCCCTTCTGGGCCTCCTACATACATGTGTCCAGCCTCATGGTCAGCCAGGATTGTATATGTGGTTTGTACTCTCTTGGATCTCTGCTGCTCGTATGTGCACCCTCAGCCAGGAATATGCTTGCCTTAACCATGACTGTAGTCTCAGACTAGAAGAGCCATTGGCCCTCCCTCCTCACTTGATGCCAGGTTAATCACTTTCACTAGTGCTGTTGGATATGGGTACCTATTGCTCCAGATCGAATAAGTGTAGCTGTCTGTCTTCATGGACCTGCTATATCCTGGCAGAATCTCAGCACCAACTAAACTGGGAAGAAGAGGCAGTCCCAGGTAGACACTACACTTCCACAGTTCTTATCCAAATTTCAGTAGTTTTTCCAACATAAATGCTTCTGGAATTGTTGTGTGCGTTTAGTTGATTTCAAGGGAAGTGAAAGGGTTGTTTTATCAATTTTGTCCAGCTTTATGGGTATTTTTTTGGGAAAATATTTGCTGGTCTCCTTGCTAGACCATGGCCAGAAGTTTGAAATTTCAGGCTATAATTTTATACCTAGATTAACTAACCTTAGTTGTGTGTTCTTACTATGCCATGTGGCCTCCCTTATGTTGCTTCAGCACCTGACAATTTACAAAGCTTTTTTCACATGTATTACCTACTACCCACAACTCCATAACATTTTTTCCCCTAGTTTTAGAGCTGAAGCAATTGAAGTATAAGAGATACTGGAGATAAATATTTACAAAGAGAAAACTTGAGTTTGGAGAGAAGAACATTAACCGAGAATGTAAAATCAATCAATGACTGTGCCAGAACTGGAACTTGGGTCTTCTGTTTTCCAGCTGAGGGTCTCGGTGCATCACCCACTTGCTTTCTTTTGGAAGAGGACTGGTATCCCACCTCCATCATGGCCTTACTGGTATGAGGAAAAAGGGCAAGTAGTAAGGGCAATAGACTGTTGGGGCTCCCTGCACCTAGAGGGTGCTGCTTTTTCTATAACATGAGCACAGGTTGCCTAGAAAGGTGATTTAAGTGTGAAAGCATTTTTGATTATGGCAATTGCATACATTCTTTCAATGTAATTCTAGCCAGATTAGCCTGTCATTAGATATGGCTGTTAACAATTTATATTATTATCTTTGATAATATAATTTTGTTTAAAGTGTCCATTAACATTGCTTTTTCTCAGGGACTCTCCCTCAACTCCTGGATTTCAGTCGTAGTTTGTAGCAGCCTACTGAAGCACTCATGAGTGAGGATTTAATCGGGCAATTTTTGCAAAAATGAGGATCAGTTTTCAATGAAAGGAGACGACAAAATATTATAGTATTAAAATAAGTAGATATCTGTGTATCATAGTTACAAAATGAAAAATAAAAATCCTTCTAAACTGCTCTGAAATTCCTCCTGCCTCATAAATATAGGCTTTCTGATTCTTCTGAGAGCAGATTTCTTGGTTTTGCTGTGACTTACTTTGACTGGGAAGCTTATTCTTTTTGTGTAAATACAAATGTCAAGTTCAAAATGGAATGTGTGGTGGACATTCTCTGGTTGGCCCTCTAGACTCTGCCCTTCTCTGCCTTACTCTGTGCTCAAAGAAGTGACCTCTAAGGACTGTAACAATTAGCTCCTCTGCCCTTTGGCTTCTGGTTGATTTGACCAATGGAGGTACTGGCAGGAAAACAGCACAAGAGAAGAGAGAATTCAGTGGATTTGCTCCCCTAGCTCTCTAGCTGCTAGCTGTGGTTTAGCAGTGCCCTGGTGCCTCCCCTAAAGATACAGCTCCTGTTGGGGGCCTTCTCCTACAGCTACAGGTCTCATCAGGTCCAGGTAAAGGCTCTTTTCCTCTACCCGTTCTGGCCCATGGGTGGAAATGGCTTTGCACTGTTGCTAGTCCCTGGTGTTTGACCAGCCTCTGTTGCTTTGCCCTAGCCCTATTCTCAGGTCTGTAAATAAACACTTGTTGAACTTGCATGCCTTTCATCCCATTTGAGTGCTGGGACCTGCTAGACTTGGCCTGATACAGCAAGCCAGCATTTGTTTTTTTTTTTTTTTTTTTTTTTTTTTAAAAAAAAGAGGGCAAAGCCATTCTTTTTTTAATTAAAAAAAATGAGGGTGTCATGAGCCAGCTTTGGTCTTAGCTCAGGCACTGTTATGCCATATGACCTTGAGTAAGTCCTTTCTTCTCTCTGACTTTCAAATGGCTCATCTGTAAAAAGAGCAGTTGGGCCAGGCACAGTGGCGTATGCCTATAATCCTAGCACTTTGAGAGGCCAAGGTGGGCAGATCACCTGAGCTCAGGAGTTCGAGATCAGCCTAGCCAACATGGTGAAACTCTATCTCTACAAAAATACAAAAATTTAGCCAGGTGTGAAGGCTCATACCTGTAGTCCCAGCTACTCAGGAAGCTGAGGCAGGAGAATCACTTGAACCCGGAAGATGGAGGTTGCAGTGAGCTGCAATCCTGCCATTGCACTCCAGCCTGGGTAACAGAGTGAGACTCTGTCTCAAAAAAAAAAAAAAAAAGCAGTTGGACAAAACCGAAGGGCTTTGTACAGTTTTTTGCACAGTTTTTTGCTCATGTGCCCCCGAAAGCATTCTGAAAAAATACATAATCAAATATTTTTTAAATTTTTCGTTGTGGTTTTAAATAGTTGTAAAGGATGTAACATCCTACATATTGTAAATATTAATGTTTAAAATTAAACTGCTAACATCACTCCTTTAAATATAGCCAATGGAATTTAAATATCACAGTAATTTTATACCCACCATCATCCATTGAAAAATTGATGAACAAACTCTCCTTTAACAGTAAGAAATTTTACAATGTTCCTCTTTTTCCTTTAAATCATTATTTCCATTCTACTTCCCCCATAGAACTTTATAGGAATGTCATACATTTTTCAGCTCGTAAGTCTCATATGGATCATCATGTCATAGTATCGAAATCAAAAGTATGTTTATAGGTGAAAATTTCAGAATTTTTATATTCCCTGGGATAGTAACGCTTTAAGGGTTAAACATTTTTCTGAATTGAGATATCAACGCAATAAATTTTGGGATACAACTGATTAAAATTTAGATAATTGTTAAGCAGAAAAAGTAAAATTAATAGGAACTCATCTCTTACTGAGATGACTGGGGAAGGGCCTGGGGAGTCTTGATTAAAAGAACGTCTAGTTTCTAACATTTGCCCTAGCCGTCTGTTTGGTGCACTCTCTCTCCTTACCCCCAACTCAGGTTTTTTCTTCTCCAGGCAATATCTTCTCTAGGTAATGTCTCCAGGTAATATCTCCAGGTAAGATTTGGGATGGATAAGAGATACACCTTTACTGTCTCAAAGGAGAAAAGGGTAGCTGAGAAAGGGGAGGGAAGAAAGGAAATCCAGGTTCACACCTTCACATGGGAGTTCTCAGGCAGGTGAGGTGTGTGTGAGTGTGCATGTGTGTGTGTGCGTGTGTGTGTGTGTTTGATTGAGATGGAATCTTTATTGCCCAGGCTGGAGTGCAATGGCACGATCTCAGCTCACTGCAACCTCCGCCTCCTGGGTTCAAGTGAGTCTTCTGCCTCAGCCTCCTGAGTAGCTGGAATTACAGGCATGTGGCACCACACTTGGCTATTTTTTTTTTTTTTTTTTTTTACTTTACTTTAAGTCCTGGGATACATGTGCAGAACGTGCAGGTTTGTTACATAGGTATACATGTACCATGGTGGTTTGCTGTACCTATCAACCTATCAACTAGGTTTTAAGCCCCGCATACATTAGGTATTTTGTCCTAATGTTCTCCCTCCCCTTTCCCTCTACCCTCTGACAGGTCCTAGTGTGTGGGTGTTCTCATTGTTCAACTCCCACTTATGAGTGAGAACATGTGGTGTTTCGTTTTCTGTTCCTGTGTTAGTTTGCTGAGAAGGATGGCTTCCAGCTTCATCCCTGTCCCTGCAAAGGACATGAACTTACTGTTTTTTATAGCTGCATAGTATTTCATGGTGTATATGTGCTACATTTGCTTTATCCAGTCTATCATTGATGGGCATTTGGGTTCGTTCCAAGTCTTTGCTATTGTAAATAGTGCTGCAATAAACATACATGTGCATGTGTCTTTATAGTAGAATCATTTGAAATCCTCTGGGTATATACCCAGTAACAGGATTGCTGGGTCAAATGGTGTTTCTGGTTCCAGATCCTTGAGGACTCCCCACCCGGTCTTCCGCAATGTCTTCCACAATGGTTGAACTAATTTATACTCTCGCCAACATTGTAAAAGCATTTCTATTTCTCCACAGCCTCTCCAGCATCTGTTGTTTCCTGACTTTTTAATAATTGCCATTCTAACTGGTGTGAGACCACACCCAGAAAATTTTTGTATTTTTAGTAGAGACAGAGTTTCATAACGTTGGCCAGGCTGGTCTCAAACTCCTAAGCTCAGATGATCCACTCGCCTCACCCTCCCAAAGTGTGGGATTACAGGCGTGAGCCACCGTGCCTGGCCTCAGGCAGGTAAGTTTTAGGAAACTGTACACATGGAAGCTGAGAATATAAAAATGGAATATCTTAAAACTGTCTGTGGTGACTCTTCCTTGGAAATGGTATCCCCCATGGATAAGCCCTCTAGTTTGAAGGCCACTGGGCTTGGTGGTATCTGAAGGGCATCCCTGAACGGGAAGCTTCACAGAGTCATGTCTATGAGAGCTAGTTCTGGAGTTAGACTGATGCGCTGACTTGGGCAACTTCCTTCACTGAAGCTTTGTGCCTCAGTTTCCTTATGTGTAAAATGAGGATGTATACAGCTCTACCTTATAGGGGATTCTTTAGGAGTTAAGTGAGATATTGTTCATGAAGTACCCGGTATATGGCAAAGACTCAAAACAGATTCAAAGGATGCAAAACATTCCTCCCAACTCTGACACACTCTGGGAAGGGGCCCAGGGATCCCTGAAGCACCTGTTTTCCTCCACTGAAGTCCTATTTTAAGGCAATGAACTACCATTCTAAACATCTTGATGTCCTTGTAATGAAAAGCAGAGTACTCCAGGATCTTTGATTCATTTTTTAAATTTGGTGTTTTGTGTTTGGTTTTGTAAGTTTACTGTCTACTGAGGCTCTTCTGATTTTTCAGTATGTATCAACAGGTCTTGACCTTTACCATCTCAGGGAGGTTGGTGTTTCCAGTGAGTCTTGCAGTAGAGAAAATGGACCAGGCATCTCTAAGTCTGGAGACCAGCTTGGCTGTCTTAACAGGGCTCCCCTATTTCTCAGAGAAAGAATTATAATCAGGCTATGTGTGTAGGCTGTGTGAGGTCAGACAATGACAGTTCCTGCTTTCCAGGAATGGGAATACACAGATATTCACTGTACTCTCCTGGAAAAACTGAGGTTGCCTAGGGGCCAATTTCGAATCAGGCAATCCCATATTTGAGCTTTCTGCCAGAGAAGCAAAATGAGACATTGATATGCTAAGAAGTTGCTAACTGAGTCAGTTTTGCGGGCAGCCTTCTCTGATGTGACTTCTGTGCTAACATTATTGTTCAGACCCCAGGCCCACACAGTGGCTACCCTGCTGGCTGCCACTTAGACACCAGAATGTGGGGCCTCCCTGGCACATTGGCAGGCTACGTTCTGAATTCTCAGTTTCATTTCCTACTGATACAGTGGAATGCTGCTGTTTTCCTTTTATAAAGAAACCATTTGTGTATATTGCCCCCTATTTTTGGGTTTCTTCATTACCATCTCTCAGAGCACAGTTTTAAAGAATCTTGGCAGCTTTATCTAAATGATTTCTGATTTTGAAATTTAATTTTATTCTGATATTTCTTAAGAAGAATGAAAATTAGTGATGAGTGTGGTAGATTGAATGCATTCATGGTCCTGGTTCTTTATCCCTTTCTGTATTCAGGCCTGATACCATGTCATTGTGCGTATTCTACCTGTCTGGCTCAGGGTTTGCTATGGGACTTGTTTTTACCGATGGGATGCTAGCAAATGTAGTTTAAACTGAGACTTGAAAACTGTCTGCACAATTGAACTTGTCTGCTTTTGTTCTTCTGCCATTACCAAGCACATGAGCCTGTGCTAGCCTGCTGGAGGATGAGAGACGTGCACCAGAATCAAATGTCCCTACTTGTCCCAGCCAACCTAGATCAGCTAAGAACCAGCCAAGTCCAGATGTGTAAGCAAGCCCGGCTAAGACAGAAAGAAGCTTTCAACAGACCTGTGGACTCCTGAACCAAATTCTTTCTCATTAGGTGAAGCCACTGAGTTTTGGGGTTGTGTGTTGTATAGCATTGTTGTGGTAATAGATAGTGGCTTAGAATAGATAGTAGCTTAGAATAAGCTCTTCAGGAGCAGAATCAAGGCAACATTGAACCCACGTACAACACCTCCCAGGGACTCTGGAAATAAACAGAGGAAGGAGGGACCCTTACTAAGTAGACTCAAACACTTCTACCGTGTAGATAAGGGATCCATGTCAGTGAGATTCAGCAGAGTAAAGTAAATATAAGTACAGGCTCCAGAGTTAGGCTCTTGGGTCCAAAATCCAGACTCATTTATGAGCTTCGTGTTCTTGAGCAAGTTACTTTACCTTTTTGTGTCTCAATTTCCTCCCTTGTAAAAGAGAGAGATAATAAACAATACCTATGTCATAAGGTTGTTAGGAGGATTAAGAATTTAAAATTTTTTTGAATTTATTTTTAGTTGACACATGTATATATATTTATGGTGTACAGCATGATGTTTTGAAATGATGTGGAGTGGCTACACTGAGCTATTTAACACAGGCGTTATCTCAGATACTATTTTTGTGGTGAGAATACTTGAAATCTACTCTCCTGGTGATTTTCTTACCACATTTTCTTTATCCATTCATTTGTTGATGACAGTTATCTTGGTTCTGTATGTTGGTTATCATGGGTAACGCAGCAGTGAACAGAGAGTGCAGAAATCTCTTAGACACTGGATTTCATTTTCTTTGGATCTATATCCAGTTATGGGATTGCTGGATCACATGATAGTTCTGTTATTAATTTTTTTAGAAACCTCTATACTGTTTTCCACCATGGTTGTACTATTTACATTCCCACCAATAGTATATTCTTGGGTTCCTCTTTCTCCACATCCTCACCAACACTTCTCTTTCATTTTTGTTTTTGTAATAGCCGTTCTAGCAAGTGTGAGGTGATATCTCATTCCAGGATTAAGTTGCATTTCCCTGATGATTAGAGACATTCAGCATTTTTTCATGGACTTGTTGTCCATTTGTAGGTCTTCTTTTGAAAAATATCTAGTTCCCTTGCTCATTTTTTATAGGGTTATTTATTTGATTGCTATTGAGTTATTTGAATTCCTTAGAGATCTGGGATGTTTGGTTTGCAATTATTGTAAATATAACCCATCATTGGATGATTGTTTGTAAATATTTTCCCCTATTTTTTAGGAGAAAAATTCTAAATTTTTTATTCTGATGATTGTTTCCTTTACTGTGCGGGGACTTTTTAATTTGATGCCATTTCATTTGTCTGTTTTTGCTTTGTTGCCTAAGCTTTTGGTTTCATATCCCAAAAATATTATTACCCAGACCAATGTCATGGAATGTTTCTCATTTTCTTCTAGTAGTCTTACAGTTTGAGGTCTACTTTTAAATGTTTAATCTATTTTGAGTTGATTTTTGCATACTGTGTGAGATAAGCATCTAATGTCCTTATGTATGTGGATATCCATTTTCCTGACACCATTTATTGAAGAGAGGACTATCCTTTCCCCATTGTGTATTCTTGGCATCTTGGTCAAACATCAATTGATCTTAATGCACTTGGAATAGCTCAGTGCAAGCCCTAGGTAAGTATTTGTTAAATAAATAAATAAAGTGTGACCTCATTTCTACCCACAGGCTGATCAAGCCTGGGAGATGTCTGGATTACATTTGTCTTTTGGTAGGAAGGATATATTTGCATCATGGAGGGGCTGTTTCTCATTTCGTATAGTCAAACATTGACTTCTGAAGAACTGAATGCATACCCAATAGCTCTCAAAAATCTGGGGAAAGACAGTGTTTTCCTTTTGAAAATCCATGTTATTGTGTCAATATCCTGGGCTCAGTTGATTCATCTTAATATGTTTGGTGGCAGTGCTCAATGTGAGATTTCAGGCAAGGCAGGGGGAATAATGCTATCCATTCTTTAAGAGGCAGGGAAGGGTACACCACATTTCAGAAAGATATCCATTCCAAAATATTGAAATAAAAGTTTTGGTGCTTAGAGAAGTAATCCTCAACCACTTGAAAAAACTCAGCTAAAAATATTTCTTTCTTTGAAGAATTTCCAAAACCTTGACTTTATTGCATTATTATTATTTTATTTTATTTTATTTTTAAGATGGGGTTTCACCATATTGGTTAGGCTGGTCTCCAACTCCTGACCTCAGATGATCTGCCTGCCTCAGCCTTCCAAAGTGCTGGGATTACAGGCTTGAGCCACCGCACCTGGCAGTGCATTATTATTTTTTAATTTAATGTAATTAATTTATCTTTTGAGACAGTCTCACTCTGTTGCCAAGGCTGGAGTGCAGTGGCGTGATCTTGGCTTACTGCAACCTCCACCTTCTGGGTTCAAGTGATTCTCCTGCCTCAGCCTCCCAAGTAGCTGGGATTACAGGCAGGTGCCACCACTCCTGGCTAATTTTTGTATTTTTGGTAGAAACAAGGTTTCACCATGTTGGCCAGGCTGGTTTCCAACTTCTGACCTCAGGTGATCCACCCGCCTCGGCCTCCCAAAGTGCTGGGATTACAGGTATGAGCCACTGCTTCCAACTCCATTATTTTTAAAAGTAATAGATGCAAGTCAAAAATCTCATGATCCTGCTATGGTAGGGATGGCACAAGGAGTGTGTGTGTGTGTGTGTGTGTGTGTGTGTGTGTGTGTGTATGTGTGTGCAGAGAGGTCCATTCACCTGAGTAACAATCTCTGCTATCCCAGAGAGAAAAATGAGATTGCCAGAGAGAAAAATGAAATGTGCCATCTGGGGAAGAGCTTAACCTCCATCCTCCTGCTGAGTTCTCTGACCACGCTTTTCTCCCTCCATCCCTCTCCTCCTTCTCCCTGATAGACTTAAGTCCTTAACCAGAGCCTTTTGGCAATAGGTAGAAGGTAGGGAGATTTGAACTGAGTATAACTGGAAGAACATAACTATTCCCATATACCCAAATAATGGAAAGAGGAGTAGCTATTGTCTAGAACTCAATTAAGTCCATATAAGAATTAGCATGAAATCTTTAACAGGAGCTCTAAATTGCTTGGAAATTTACTATTGGTGGGCAACCAGGGGCAAGACTACATCCTTGGCACAAGTGTTGACAAAAGGTCTATGGAAACTGCCTGCAGGTGATGCTCTTAAGGAACATGAAGGACCTGAAGACCCAGTTGTAACGTTAGCTACTTGGGGGGGGGGGGTGGGTCACTTATGTTAGGGATCATGAAAAGGTCATATTTAATGTAGAGTTTAAAAAATGAGACATCACTTTGGGAGGACGAGGCAGGTGGATCTTCTGAAGTCAGGAGTTCGAGACCAGGCTGGCCAACATGGTGAAACCCTTTCTCTACTAAAAATACAAAAAAAAATTAGCCAAGCATAGTGGTGGGTGCCTGTAATC
>CAUYQU010000390.1:0-69182 GCA_963574635.1 Cheracebus regulus
CGGCCTGGGTGGCCACTCTTAAAATCCTCCTTGCTCGCAGTACGGCTTCTGTACAATTCGGGGCAGTTTGGTCAGGTGATGGTCAACTCCTGGAGTCGAAGCTGTATGACGGCGGAGACTGTTTCCGTTATTCACTGTGGTATCCCCAGTGCCTCCACATTATGGGTGTTCAATCTCTTGGGTTAAGGGAATATCATTCCCTTCCAGCAGGGTGGGGGGTGGGGAGAGAGAGAGACTTGAGCATATGCAGTACTGATGGAAAGCTCCAGGAGAGAGGAAAGGGTTGGCAGTTCAGGAAAGGTTACCCAATACATGGTTATGGAGGCTAGAAGAAGTGAATATTAGTTCTGGATGAGAAGAAAATGAGAAAAGAATGTCCATATTTTTAGGCCTAGAAATAGGAAGAAGGGAGTTTGTGGGCATTCAGACCTGAAAAGTAGGAAGCAGAAAAATTTGCTGAGGGTGAGATAGGATGGGATCTGCCAAGGGGACGACTGGAGTGGCCCCAGAGAGTCCTGAGGCAGAGATCCGTGTGGCCCAAGATGAGTGTGAGACAGCTCAAGGGCCTGCTGGGGCTGAGCATGTCTGAATGTTGATGTGGCCTAGTCCAGGTTCTCTGGACTGCTGATCCCTCCTCTGTCATGACCTGTTTCCTTCTGTTTTCTCCCAGGTCAAGGAGGCTGAGCTGGAGCCAGGGCCCCAGTGGGACCTGACCCAAAGTCTGAGGTCAAGCTGGGCCCAGAGCCTGGCCTGGAGCTGGAGCCCAAGGCACAGCTGGACTATCCTTGTCATGCAGAAGGAGCCGGGCACTGTGCCTTCCTGCCCTGGCATGAAGAGCCCCGGGCCCCGCCTCCTGCTACCGTTGCTGCTACTGCTGCTCTTGCTGGGGGCTGGGGTGCCAGGTGTCTGGGGTCAGGCTGGGAGCCTGGACTTGCAGATTGATGAGGAGCAGCCAGCGGGTACACTGATTGGGGACATCAGTGCAGGGCTTCCGGCAGGCACGGCAGCTCCTCCCATGTACTTCATCTCCGCCCAGGAGGGCAGTGGCGTGGGCACAGACCTGGCCATTGACGAACACAGTGGGGTCGTCCGCACAGCCCGAGTCTTGGACCGTGAGCGGCGGGACCGCTACCGCTTCACTGCAGTCACTCCTGATGGTGCCACTGTAGAAGTTACAGTACGAGTGGCTGACATCAACGACCACGCTCCAGCCTTCCCACAGGCTCGGGCTGCCCTGCAGGTACCTGAGCATACCGCTTTTGGCACCCGCTACCCACTGGAGCCTGCTCATGATGCAGATGCTGGGCGTCTGGGAACCCAGGGCTATGCGCTATCTGGTGATGGGGCTGGAGAGACCTTTCGGCTGGAGACACGCCCGGGTCCAGATGGGGCTCCAGTGCCTGAGCTGGTAGTTACTGGGGAGCTGGACCGAGAAAACCGCTCACACTATATGCTACAGCTGGAAGCCTATGATGGTGGTTCACCCCCCCGTAGAGCCCAGGCGCTGCTGGACGTGACACTGCTGGACATCAATGACCATGCCCCAGCTTTCAATCAGAGCCGCTACCACGCTGTGGTGTCTGAGAGCCTGGCCCCTGGCAGTCCTGTCTTGCAGGTGTTTGCATCTGATGCCGATGCTGGTGCCAATGGGGCTGTGACTTATGAGATCAACCGGAGGCAGAGCGAGGGTGACGGACCCTTCTCCATCGACGCACACACGGGGCTGCTTCGGCTAGAGCGGCCACTGGACTTTGAGCAACGGCGGGTCCATGAACTGGTGGTGCAAGCACGAGATGGCGGGGCTCACCCTGAGCTGGGCTCAGCCTTTGTGACTGTGCATGTGCGAGATGCCAATGACAATCAGCCCTCCATGACTGTCATCTTCCTCAGTGCAGATGGCTCCCCGCAAGTGTCTGAGGCTGCGCCACCTGGACAGCTCGTTGCTCGGATCTCTGTGTCAGACCCAGATGATGGTGACTTTGCCCATGTCAATGTGTCTCTGGAAGGTGGAGAGGGCCACTTTGCCCTAAGCACCCAAGACAGCGTCATCTATCTGGTGTGTGTGGCTCGGCGGCTGGATCGGGAGGAGAGGGATGCCTATAACTTGAGGGTTACAGCCACAGACTCAGGCTCACCTCCACTGCGGGCCGAGGCTGCCTTTGTGCTGCACGTCACTGATGTCAACGACAATGCACCTGCCTTTGACCGCCAGCTCTACCGACCTGAGCCCCTGCCTGAGGTTGCCCTGCCTGGCAGCTTTGTGGTGCGGGTGACTGCTCGGGATCCTGACCAAGGCACCAATGGTCAGGTCACCTATAGCCTAGCTCCTGGTGCCCACACCCACTGGTTCTCCATTGACCCCACCTCAGGCATTATCACTACGGCTGTCTCACTGGACTATGAGTTGGAACCCCAGCCACAGCTGATTGTGGTGGCCACAGATGGTGGCCTGCCCCCTCTAGCCTCCTCCGCCACAGTTAGCGTGGCCCTGCAAGATGTGAATGATAATGAGCCCCAGTTCCAGAGGACTTTCTACAATGCCTCGCTGCCTGAGGGCACCCAGCCTGGAACTTGCTTCCTACAGGTGGGTAGGCCTGGCACATAGCAGGATAGGACTGGGGGCATCTGAGGGCCACAGGGGACCTCAGAGTAGGAACCAAGTCTTACGAGGCCATCTGTTGATGCTGATTTACGCTAGATGGTTCTGTCCTATCTTGTGAGCTCCAAAATCTGTGCAGATGGTAAGGGTTAATGAGAAGATGAGAAAGCAGGGTGCAAGAGCTGAGGCAGATGGTCTTGGCAGGTGAGGAAATTATGATTGGATCTAGAGGAGAAATGATTTGTGATGTCAGGAAGTGAAAATCTCAAAGCTCTTCTGCCAGGCAGATATGGAGATTCTACATAGCTGTGTGGCTTCTGTTCCCCAAAGAAGACACCCAAAGAATTTATGGAGCCCTCCATTCCTAGTCCAGTGCTGGATTGCGCTAGAAGAAATCCTCATCCCTGCCCTCAGAGCTGAGCCTTAATTGGCCACTTGGGCTCGGACATGAGGATGAGAGATAGCAAGAATTATCTTGATATCCAGAGCAGGAAGGCCTCTCAGGGGGAGAGGGAGGAACCCTGGACAGGCTGAAGGAGACACAGACTGGCTGCAAGTCAGGCCTGGAGAGATGGAGGGAACGTGAAACTGGAAAGGCAGTCTTGAGACCACGTCGCAGAAGTCCTTGAACACCGGCAGTGAGGGGTTAGGACTACTTGGAAAGCAACGGTCACTGAACTTTTTTGAGCTGGGAAGGGAATGATCAGGTTGGGTTTTTTTAAGTTAGCTAACTGGCTTTAAGGGTGATTGGATCAGCAGGTGTGTGATAGATCATTCCTTCATTCATATGTAGAAGATTTTATTTACCTACTCAAAGCCTGGCACTGTGCTAGGCCCAGAGAACAAAAAAAGGAGACAGTCCTGTTCCCAGGGAGGTCCCAGTCTACTAGATAGGGAGACATACCAGTAACTAGTGCTGCAGCAGGTGACGTATAAAGTACTGTGGAAGCCCAGAGGCAAGGCCTTGAAGCACTAATGAAACTTTGCCGAATGGATAATATGAGGTGTGCAGACAGAGACTCCAGGCCTATGGAAAGAGCTGCTGAACAAACACCAGAACGTGTTCGGGAGACTATTGTTCAGGCTGGCATCAGTTGCACTGATGAGAAAGAGTCGGGGGAGATGAGACAAGACAGTAGACAGGGGCCAGGTCATAAGTTCAGCTTTATCTTAAAAATCATAGGGAGCAAGTAAAGGACTCTAAGCAAATCTGACACATCTTTTTTGGAAAGATTGATTTGGCTGCACTGTGGAGGACGGCAACAGGAGAGAGGACAGGAGGCAGGGAGTCATTGTAGGACACTGATGCTTGGTGTCCTTATGTCTCCAAATGCCACCAGACTCCTGAGCATGTCCTCAGGGGCTGCCTGTCGGCATAGACTTCCAGGCTAGTTCTGGGCCTGGCTGACCTCTTGTCCTCTGGCCAGACTGCATATTTGCTCGCCTGCTGCTGTGCAGCTCCCACCACCCACTCTTCCACGTGTTTACTCCCCTTCTTGGCCAGGACCAATGGGCTATGGCTTCCAGACTTCTCTCCTCACTAGTGCCTGAAGCAAGAGGGCAACTCTCCAGGTGGTTTCCTGGAGTTTTTACTATTAGTAACCATAGGGAATCAGGGGTAAAAATGACCATTTGGAGTTTATAACTGTTTCAAGGAGTTTTAATATTTGATTTATTCAATATAAATGTATTGAATGTCTACCATGTGCCAGTCACTGTATTAGAGACATAGCATATGGTCATGAATGAGTCACCCCTGTCATCTCAAGGATTTAGAGGGGAGATTCATGTGAAAGAAATAGTTTCATTCCAATAAGAACATTTCTATTTGGGGATATATATGAGGTACAGATAGGCAGTATGAATGCTCTCCCGAAGGAAGGGACCCATGAGTTGAGACTTAAAGAATGAGCAGTTTATGAGAGTATCAGACGGGGAAAGACTTCCAAGCAGAGGTTAGGTGCACAGAGGTGTGGGAGGGCCCAGCTTGTTCAAGGGCCTACCAGGGACTCAGGATCTCTGGAGTTGACTGGAGATGGGAGGGTGGGGGATGAGACTGCAGGGAGGCTCAGCCAAGTCAGGGGGTTTGAGCTTTTTTCTATAGGGAATACTGAAGATTTTGAGTAGAGGAGCAACATTCTCAGATTTGTTTATGCAAATGATAGTTAGTGTAGAGCAGTGGTTCATAACCAGGGGTGACTTTGCCCTCCAGAAGGGATATTTAGCAGTATCTAGAGAAAGTTCCGATTGTCACAACTGGTGGGATACTACTGGCATCTAGTGGGTAGAGGCTGAGAATGCTGCTAACCATCCTGTAATGCACTTGACAGCCCCCACAATAAAGCATTATGTGGTCCAAAATGTCAGTAGTGCCAGTGTTGAGAAACCCTCGTGTAGAGTACACATCAAAGGGTCAGACTTCTATAAGAAGGTAATTAAAAGAATGCAGGGGAGTAATAACTCAGGATAACTCAGGCCTAAGTCAGAATGGTGATAATGGTGATGGAGAGGAACAGACAAATAGAGTTAATGAGGACTTACTTAATCCCTGGTTGATTGATATACCAGGTGAGAAAAAGGGAAGAACTGATTTCTGGCTTGAGCAACTGTGTGGATGGAAGAGTCATTAGAACAGGCTTGAAATGATCATGAGTTTATTTTGGGGCAGGTTGGATTTAGGGTGCCTGCGGGACATCCAAGTGGAGGTGTTGAGCAGCCATCTGGATGTACATGTTTGGAAAGGTCAGAGGAGTAGTCTAGAGTAAATGTATGGACAATGGCTAAAGTGAAAGACAAGGCCCTGAGAGAGTATGTAGAGTGAGAAGAAGCCAAGGAGAGGTTCCAGGGAACAGTGTGTAAGAACAGACAGGTAAGGGGAGATGGAGGGAGACTGGCAGTGGGTGATGGGAGAAACAGTGGGTGGAGAAGCAGGAAAAGTAGCACCAAGAAGTCATAGCAGGAGAGGTGGGCATGATGGTGCTTCCCTGTAATCCAAGCTACTCGGGGGCTGAGGCAGGAGGATTACTTGAGCCCAGGAGTTCCAGACTAGCCTGGACAACATAGTGAGAGCCCATCTTAAAAAATAAATAAAGGCCGGGCACAGTGGTTCACACCTGTAATCTCAGCACTTTGGGAGGCCAAGGTGGAAGGACTGTTTGAGACCAGGAGTTTGAGACCAGCCTGGGCAACATAGTGAAACACTGTCTATGAAAACAATTTAAAAACTAGCCAGGCTAGTTTTGGTGCACGCCTGTGGTCCTAGTTGTTCAGGAGGCTGAGGGAGGAGGATTGCTTGAGCCCAGGAGTTCGAAGTTGCAGTGAGTTAGGATCACACCACTGCACTCAAGACGGGGCAACAGAGAGCCTGTCTCAAAAATAATATTAAATAAACAAATAAATTGTGTTTTAAAAAGTCAAAGCAGGAGATACACCTGGGAAGGAGGTTGGGATGGGTATATGGAGTCAGTTTGGAGGCTGGTAGGAAGTTTAGAGAGTTCACAGATAAGTGTCTTTCTTTTCTCCTTGAAATAGTGCACCTGAGAGCAATGACTGGGATGGGACCAAGAGGATAGGGGTGAAGTTTCTTACGGCTTTGGGGCAGAATGGGAGAGGGAGCTGACCAAGGTTGGACTGAGACGCTAAGCTGACAATCTGCTAAAAAATGGAGACTGTATTTGCAGTGAAACCTCTGAGCAGGGGTTGTACAGGCCAGGAAATTCACTTCTGCCTTGCCCATTTCCAGTCAGTGGCCACTGTGCCTTTTGGGGTCACTTCCTGACAACTTCCCCTGACCACTGTTTATTGCTTTCTTCCTGCAGCGAGTCAGAGGGCAAAGGTCTTTAACAGCTTCTGGAGATGGTGTCGCAGCTGTGCTGCTGCCTGCCATGACTGATGCAGGGGAAGTCTGTCTCCTGGGATATCCGGGCCCACAGCCACAGTAGAGAGTTGCAGCAGGAGCTGTTTCCAGGCTTCAGCCATGGCAGGGTCTTAGTGTCTCTCAGGAGAGTAAACAATGGCACAGATCATTTCTGTCAAGGGTCTGGGCAACAATCAGAAATCCTTGGCCAGCTTTCTCTCTGAGCACATTTTCTGGCTGAGAAAGGCGAGCTCTCCAGCTTCCTCTTGCAGCATATCATGACCCTGAGGTCCTCATGTCCATAAAGAGTACTTTGTCACAGGCTACAGTTGTCAGCACCAGCTAACCCACTATTGAGGGCCTAATGTATACCCACTGTATAAAACTTAGTGCGAAAGGTTTTGTTACAAGGTAGGATGATTTACTCAGTGAAAAAAACACACATAGAGCACCTACTGTGTACCTTGCACTGTACTAGGCTAAAGATGCATGAGCCACACACCCATACATCCATAGAACAGATCCTATAGTGATCAGATCCCAGTATTAATCAGATCCCACTCTGTGATGATCAAACTCCATAAAGATCAAACCTATAACAACAGTCTCAACAATTCCATTGTCAGTGAGTTCTTGGCTTGGGTGATTATGAGACTTGGTGAGGGTATGAACTTCCTGGACCCACCTGGAATTTGAGGTCACAGCCCTTTTGTCTTTTTAAGTATAGTTGGTCCTTATGATTTGTGAATTCTCTTACTCTCTAAAATTTATTTGTAACTCCAAAGTCAATGCTAGCATTCCTGAACATGGGCAGAGAGATGAAAAATTTGAGTCACCTAATGTTCACATTCCTCACAGACGTTGAACAAGACGATGTTCTGCCTTCTTGTTTTGGCTCTCATGCTTGTAAACAAATGTCCCCTTTATTTATTTATTTATTTTTTTTGCATTTTTTTTTTTTACTGCATTTTTGCTGGTGATTTCACTGTTTAAATGGTCTCTAAGGGTAGTGCTGAAGTGCTGTCTAATGTTCCTAAGTACAAGAAGGCTGTGATGTGTCTTACAGAGAAAATACATGTTAGATAAGCTTTATTCAGGCATGAGTTACAGTGCTGTTGGTTGTGGGTTTGATGTTAATGAATCAACAATGTATATTAAATATAAGATGTCTTTAAAGAGAAACACATCAAACAAGGTTATGTATTGACCAGTTGAAAAAAAAATGTTATGCTAGAGGCTCTCAGAAATCTAAGTGGTGAGGTCTGGGCTTGGATCAGGTTTGGGCCCATTTCATACTTGTCCTTTCTGTGTGTCTGCCATCCAGAGACTCTAGGTACCAGTTGCTCATTCTAATCGCCACCTCCCTCTGGCTTTTCTGGCCAAGAAGAGGGAACACCACTCACCCCAGCCTCTCCCTAGGTGACAGCCACAGACGCGGATAGTGGCCCATTTGGCCTCCTCTCCTATTCCTTGGGTGCTGGCCTTGGGGCCTCCAGATCTCCCCCATTCCGCATTGATGCCCACAGTGGTGATGTGTGCACAACCCGGACCCTGGACCGCGACCAAGGGCCCTCAAGCTTTGACTTCACAGTGACAGCTGTAGATGGGGTGAGTTGGCAGACCATGGGCAGGTTGGGATGTTGGGGTAGGGCACTCACCAGGGCCAGACAAGGCTCACCTGACCTATGGCTGCATGTCTCACCAGGGAGGCCTCAAGTCCATGGTATATGTGAAGGTGTTTCTGTCAGACGAGAATGACAATCCTCCTGAGTTTTATCCACGGGAGTATGCTACCAGTCTAAGTGCCCAGAGTCCACCAGGCACAGCTGTGCTGAGGGTGCGTGCCCATGACCCTGACCAGGGGTCCCATGGGCGACTCTCCTACCATATCCTGGCTGGGAATAGCCCCACACTTTTTGCCTTGGATGAACAATCAGGTGAGGATCCTCCCATTCCTGGAGCCTTCCCCCAGGCCCCCACCTGCCTAAATGATGTCCTACCCACTTCCTTCCTAACCTTTCCAGCCCTATTATGTTTCCTTATATATCTCTGCTTCTATCCTTCCTCCCAGGGCTGTTGACAGTAGCCTGGCCCTTGGCTAGACGGGCCAACTCTGTGGTGCAGCTGGAGATCGGGGCTCAGGATGGAGGTGGCCTGCAGGCAGAACCCAGTGCCCGAGTGAACATCAGCATTGTGCCTGGAACCCCCACACCACCCATATTTGAGCAACTACAGTATGTTTTTTCTGTGCCGGAGGATGTGGCACCAGGCACCAGTGTGGGCATAGTCCAGGCACACAACCCACCAGGTATTATTTAGCTTTATACTCACTTGATGCCAGACCCAAATACCCCAGTATAACCCTCCAGCACCATCTGAAGTCACCTTAGAGTATCACCGCGCAGAGAGCAATGCCCAACACCTTCTTAGGCACGGCGCAGGCACACTGCTTCATGAGACACATGAATGTCACCTCAGTGCCAACCAACTTCTTTGCCAACCCCTTCCCCTCCTCCTAATATTTTGAAAGCCATGGGCGTGGGCACTGCCCAGTCCTCCTCGAGATCAGAGTCTGGGTCCTGCCTCAGTAAGTGTCCCCCATCTCTTTCTTGACCCTCTTTTTCCTCCTCCCTAGGTCGTTTGGCACCTGTGACCCTTGCCCTATCAGGTGGGGATCCTCGAGGACTCTTCTCCCTAGATGCAGTTTCAGGGCTGTTGCAAACGCTTTGTCCCCTGGACCGGGAGCAACTGGGACCAGTGCTGGAGCTGGAGGTGCGAGCAGGCAGTGGAGTGCCCCCAGCTTTCGCTGTAGCTCGGGTGCGTGTGCTGCTGGATGATGTGAATGACAACTCCCCTGCCTTTCCTGCACCTGAAGACACGGTATTGCTACCACCAAACACTGCCCCAGGGACTCCCATCTATACACTGCGGGCTGTTGACCCCGACTCAGGTGTTAACAGTCGAGTCACCTTTACCCTGCTTGCTGGGGGTGGTGGAGCCTTCACCGTGGACCCTATCACAGGCCATGTACGGCTTATGAGGCCTCTGGGGCCCTCAGGAGGGCCAGCCCATGAGTTGGAGCTGGAGGCCCGGGATGGGGGCTCCCCACCACGCACCAGCCACTTTCGACTACGGGTGGTGGTACAGGATGTGGGAACCCGTGGGCTGGCTCCCCAATTCCACAGCCCTACCTACCGTGTGGACCTGCCCTCAGGCACCATCCCTGGAACTCAGGTCCTGCAAGTGCAGGCCCAAGCACCAGATGGGGGCCCTATCACCTATCACCTTGCAGCAGAGGGAGCAAGTAGCCCCTTTGGCCTGGAGCCACAGAGTGGGTGGCTATGGGTACGGGCAGTACTGGACCGTGAGGCCCAGGAGTTGTACACACTGAAGGTAATGGCAGTGTCTGGGTCCAAAGCTGAGTTGGGGCAGCAGACAGGCACAGCCACCGTGAGGGTCAGCATCCTCAACCAGAATGAACACAGTCCCCGCTTGTCTGAGGATCCCACCTTCCTGGCTGTGGCTGAGAACCAGCCCCCAGGAACCAGCATGGGCCGAGTCTTTGCTACTGACCGAGACTCGGGACCCAATGGACGTCTGACCTACAGCCTGCAACAGCTGTCTGAAGATAGCAAGGCCTTCCGCATCCACCCCCAAACTGGTGAGCACAGAGACCCAAATCCCAAGACCCCATAGCCTTATCCCCAGCCTGATGAACATCCAGACAGGATCCCCAAACTCCAGCTCCCATCTCGCCTCTAAGAACAAGCACTTAGCCTTGGCATTCCCTCCCCCACCCCCCAAATCCCAGCTTCTTAGGTGCAGGTCTCAGGCTTCGCATCCCTAAGCATCTTGTACATGATCTCCTTCTTGCACTCCCAGGAGAAGTGACCACACTCCAAACCCTGGACCGTGAGCAGCAGAGCAGCTATCAGCTCCTGGTGCAGGTGCAGGATGGAGGGAGCCCATCCCGCAGCACCACAGGCACTGTCCATGTTGCAGTGCTTGACCTCAACGACAACAGCCCAACCTTCCTGCAGGCTTCAGGAGCTGCTGGTGGCGGCCTCCCTATACAGGTATATGAAGTGGCAAGACTTTGTCCTGTAGAAGTGTGAGAGGCAGTGGGGATCTCCCCATACAGCTGTAGGTGTAGGTAAGAAACTGCCTCCTGGATCAGGTGTGAGAGCAGAAAAGAGGTTCTGCCTGCCCACAGGTGAGAGAAGCTTTATCCTGAGTGGTTTAAAGAACAGGAAAGAGACAATTAGGTGAGTTGTGTTCCCACAGGTACCAGACCGCGTGCCTCCAGGAACACTGGTGACGACTCTGCAGGCGAAGGATCCAGATGAGGGGGAGAATGGGACCATCCTGTACACGCTAACTGGTATGGGAGTGGAGAGAAAGGAATTGGTGGATGATGATATGCCCTCATGGCCTGCCCAGCTCTGGACCCCAAGCCCTCATCTTCCTTTGCCTGTCCCCAGGTCCTGGCTCAGAGCTTTTCTCTCTGCACCCTCACTCAGGGGAGCTGCTGACTGCAGCTCCCCTGATCCGAGCAGAGCGGCCTCACTATGTGCTGACACTGAGTGCTCACGACCAAGGCAGCCCTCCTCGAAGTGCCAGCCTCCAGCTGCTAGTGCAGGTATGGCTGCCCTTCCCACAGTTTGCGCACCTCCCCTTGGCTACCGCTGTAGCTCCCCTGCCCCAGTAGCTCTACCCCAAGAAGCTAGAGCTACCGGGGGCACCTATACTAGTCCTTGGGCCCCACTAGTAATCAGGCTACTTTGACCACTCTTCCCTACCACCTGGGAAGCTAGCCCAGATCTCCTTTTACACCGGCCCTCACTATTCCGTTCTCCCTCCCCGGACCACAACAGGTGCTTCCCTCAGCTCGCTTGGCCGAGCCGCCCCCAGATATCGCAGAGCGGGACCCAGCGGCACCTTTGCCTGTCGTGCTGACGGTGACAGCAGCTGAGGGGCTGCGGCCAGGTTCTTTGTTGGGCTCGGTGGCACCGCCAGAGCCCGCGGGTGTGGGGGCACTCACCTACACATTGGTTGGTGGTGCCGACCCCGAGGGCACCTTCGCGCTGGATGCAGCCTCAGGGCGCTTGTACCTGGCGCGGCCCCTGGACTTTGAAGCGGGCCCGCCATGGCGCGCGCTCACGGTACGCGCCGAGGGGCCGCGAGGCGCGGGCGCGCGGCTGCTGCGAGTGCAGGTGCGCGTGCAGGACGAGAATGAGCATGCGCCTACCTTCGCGCGCGACCCGCTGGCTCTCGCGTTGCCGGAGAACCCGGAACCCGGCGCAGCACTGTACACTTTCCGCGCGTCGGACGCCGACGGCCCCGGCCCCAATAGCGATGTGCGCTACCGCCTGCTGCGCCAGGAGCCGCCAGTGCCCGCGCTTCGTCTGGACGCGCGCACCGGGGCGCTCAGCGCTCCGCGCGGCCTGGACCGAGAGGCCACACCCGCGCTACTGCTGCTGGTGGAAGCCACCGACCGGCCCGCCAACGCCAGCCGCCGTCGTGCAGCACGCGTTTCTGCGCGCGTCTTTGTCACGGATGAAAACGACAACGCGCCCGTCTTCGCCTCGCCCTCACGCGTGCGCCTCCCAGAAGATCAGCCACCTGGGCCCGCGGCGCTGCACGTGGTAGCCAGGGACCCGGACCTGGGCGAGGCTGCACGCGTGTCCTATCGCCTGGCATCTGGCGGGGACGGCCACTTCCGGCTGCACTCAAGCACTGGTGAGAGTTAGGTCTGGGGGTGAGGGCCCGGAAGGTGCTGGAGTGTTGAGGTCTCCACCAACCTGCCTTACCGCTCACCTAGGAGCGCTGTCCGTGGTGCAGCCCTTGGACCGCGAACAACGAGCTGAGCACGTACTGACGGTGGTGGCCTCAGACCACGGCTCCCCGCCGCGCTCGGCCACGCAGGTCCTGACCGTCAGTGTCGCTGACGTCAATGACGAGGCGCCTACTTTCCAGCAGCAGGAGTACAGCGTCTTCTTGCGTGAGAACAGCCCTCCTGGCACATCTCTCCTCACACTGCGAGCAACCGACCCAGACCTGGGTATGACCTGGGGGGATGAATCGTGAGTGGGATGGATTGGGGCAAGAAAAGCATTTTTACCCTCTGATCGCCCTCCATGTTGCCTCTCCTCAGGAGCCAACGGGCAAGTGACTTATGGAGGCGTCTCTAGCGAAAGCTTTTCTCTGGATCCTGACACTGGTGTTCTCAAGACTCTTCGGGCACTGGATCGAGAGGAGCAGGAGGAGATCAACCTGACAGGTACGTGTTGACAGGACCCCAAGAGCCTGAGTCAGGTGTTGTAAACACCAGTGTTACATGGGCAGAACCCCCAAAGTACTACCTTCTAGAAGTTTTCATTTATTACCACAAAGTTCCCATTATGTTTTTAGACCCTTTTGGGGAGTCGAGAGTTTGGTAGGGTGCAAGGTGAACTGACTTCTAGACTGTCACGACTGTGACCATACAAATTCTAAAATGCATAATGTCACGGCTGTGCCCTCCAGGCCTCCCTCAGATACTGCAGCCATTTAACAGAGGAGCATATTGATACTGAATATTGGAAAGGTGAAGTGACTTACCCAAGCTCATGCAGCTTGGAAGTGGCAGGGCTGGGACTTGAACTCAGATCTTTTCATACCTCATATAGTGCCTTTCCTGTTACACCACCACTAGTCCAAGATATATTTTGCACACACCAAGCGTGGGAGGTAGGACACATGTATGTTTATATATGCATGACACGTGTGCCTGGGAAGTGTGGAGAGATGGACATTTTCTGGTTTGTGTGCACCTGGTGAACATGTATGAACATTGTGTGGTGTGGATTTCTCCCTGTGATGAAGGCAGCCTAGACCTCATTGATTTTGCTTTCCCACAGTGTATGCCCAGGATAGGGGCTCACCTCCCCAGTTAACTCATGTCACCGTTCGTGTGGCTGTGGAGGATGAGAATGACCACGCACCAACCTTTGGGAGTGCCCATCTCTCTTTGGAGGTGCCTGAGGGCCAGGATCCCCAGACCCTTACCATGCTTCGGGCCTCTGATCCAGATGTGGGAGCCAATGGGCAGCTGCAGTACCGCATCCTAGGTGAGAACCTTCCCACTCCCACCAACTCAGCACCCACTTGCCTGGTTCTTCTTGGCTGCTGTCAGCCTCAGTGATCGTATCTGGGTCTCCCTTTCCCTCTTGTTGTCCACCTTTTCTTTCATGCTTATATCAGTGTATCTTGGTATCTCTTTCCATACTCTTTATCTCCCTCTGTGTCTCTGTTTCTGTCTTCCTATTTCTTTTATTTCTCATTTGTCTATCCCTGTAGAGCAGATGTTCTCAAACTGTTCTGGTCTCAGAAACCCTTAACACTGTTAATTTTTGAGAATCCTAAAGAGTTTTTATGTGGATTATATCAATATTTACTGTATTAGATATTAAAACTGAGATGTTAAAATATGATTGTGAAACAAGCCAATGAAGTATACAGCTTGCTGGTATTTCTGTGTAAGCACAAGGAAATGCTAAGATTTCAAGTAACAATTTGTTGGACAGTAATGAATTTCAGAGATTACAGCAGCTATAACTGAAGATAGCTAGAACAAACTGAATCTCTGAAGACATACACATTCATGCTTTAATTTTTCTATCTAGAATATTTTAGGAAACACAGGAATACATAAGAACATATTCCATTAACCAAGACATACCATCGCATGTCACAGAGTATCTGCAAATTCTACTGTACATCTGTGAGATAATGAGAATAAAAAGGGCATATAATGGCTTAGTAGTGCTATGAAATAATTTTATCTTAGGCATATGAAAAGGACTTAGGGACTCCAGGGGTTCCCAGACCACACACAGATGATACCAGCTGCTTTATAGTATCTTCTGTTACCTTCCATTTCCGTTTTTCTCTGTTTCTCTCCCTTGCTCTCATGTGTTCACTTGCTTTTGTGCACATGCGTGCGCGCTCTCTCTCTCTCTCTCTCTTTCTGCTGTAGCCTATAAATCACCCCTATCCCTATGACACATGTATATTTATATGTGCATGCCCTTCTCTGCAGATGGGGACCTATCAGGAGCCTTTGTCCTAGACCTTGCTTCTGGAGAGTTTGGCACCATGAGGCCACTAGACCGAGAGGTGGAGCCAGCATTCCAGCTGAAGATAGAGGCCCGGGATGGAGGCCAGCCAGCTCTCAGTGCCACTCTGCTTGTGACAGTGACGGTGCTGGATGCCAATGACCATGCTCCAGCCTTTCCTGTGCCTGCCTACTCTGTGGAGGTGCCGGAGGATGTGCCTGCAGGGACCCTGCTGCTGCAGCTACAGGCTCATGACCCTGATGCTGGAGCCAATGGCCATGTGACCTACTACCTGGGTGCTGGTACAGCAGGAGCCTTCCTGCTGGAGCCCAGCTCTGGAGAACTACGCACAGCTGCAGCCTTGGACAGGGAACAGTGTCCCAGCTACACCTTTTCTGTGAGTGCAGTGGATGGTGCAGCTGCTGGGCCCCTAAGCACCACAGTTTCTGTCACCATCACAGTGCGCGATGTCAATGACCATGCACCCACCTTCCCCACCAGTCCTCTGCGCCTGCGCCTGCCCCGCCCAGGCCCCAGCTTCAGTACACCAACCCTGGCTCTGGCTACACTGAGAGCTGAAGATCGTGATGCTGGTGCCAATGCTTCCATTCTGTACCGGCTGGCAGGCACACCACCACCTGGCACTACTGTGGACTCTTACACTGGTGAAATCCGTGTGGCCCGCTCTCCTGTAGCTCTAGGCCCCCGGGATCGTGTCCTCTTCATTGTGGCCACTGACCTTGGCCGTCCAGCTCGCTCTGCCACTGGTGTGATCATTGTTGGACTGCACGGGGAAGCTGAGCGTGGACCCCGCTTTCCCCGGGCTAGCAGTGAGGCTATGATTCGTGAGAATGCGCCCCCAGGTGGGTCCCCAGCCAAGTCTCTCCAATTTAAACTCCAAAATGGGCTAGAGTTGCTCATTGAAAATGTCTGCCAAACTCTCCCAGTCTAGTGCTTACAGTCCAACAATACCATTCTTTCTGCAGGGACTCTTATCATCTCCCCCAGAGCTGTCCACGCAGGAGGCTCAAATGGACCCATCACCTACAGCATTCTCAGTGGGAATGAGAAAGGGACATTCTCCATCCAGCCTAGTACAGGTAAGGAATAGGAGCAAGAGCTCTGTGCAGGACAGGACAGGCTACTGGGGAAGTAGGCTGTTTGTGTCAGAGGAGCCTTTGATGGGTGAAGGGCTGTCCCAAAGTAAGGGATCTCAGAGAAGGAGGCTCCAGGGCAAGCAAAGGAGGCTGTCACTGATGCATTCTGCCTCCCCCAGGAGCCATCACAGTTCGCTCAGCAGAGGGGCTGGACTTCGAAGTGAGTCCACGGCTGCGACTGGTGCTGCAGGCAGAGAGTGGAGGAGCCTTTGCCTTCTCGGTGCTGACCCTGACCTTGCAAGATGCCAACGACAATGCTCCCCGTTTCCTGCGGCCCCATTATGTGGCCTTTCTGCCTGAGTCCCGGCCCTTCGAGGGGCCCTTGCTGCAGGTGTGGGGTGTGATGGAAAGATGGGGGGCAGGGCTAGTCAGACTTGTCTGTGACTAGACCAGTGCCAGCAGCCTCCTACCCTCACCAGGTGGAGGCAGATGACCTGGATCAAGGCTCTGGAGGACAGGTTTCCTACAGTCTGGCTGCATCCCAGCCGGCACGTGGATTGTTCCATGTAGACCCAGCCACAGGCGTTATCACTACCACAGCCATCCTGGACCGTGAGATCTGGGCTGAAACACGGTGAGGCCTGGCCCTGTGGACCCAAGACCCCATCTTGGGCCTGTACAGTTTGAAGTCCTGCCTTGAACCCACCTTGGTCCCTTGACCACATCCTGAATTCCCTAGCCCTAAGCTCTGTCCTGAGTCCTAGCCCTGCCCAGGGTCCCCCCTTATTGCCATGCCCCACCTGATGATTGTGCTTTGTGTCCAGGTTGGTACTGATGGCCACAGACAGAGGGAGCCCAGCCTTGGTGGGCTCAGCTACCTTGACAGTGATGGTCATTGACACCAATGACAATCGCCCCACCATCCCCCAGCCCTGGGAGCTCCGAGTGTCAGAAGGTGAGGCTGGATAAAGTGGGTGGTATAAAGGGTGACAGAGAGACATTTTTCTCCACTCTGCGGCTCAAGGTAGGGCTGGGTCCATGCCAAACACACTTGTCTCATATATTTCAGATGCATTATTGGGCTCAGAGATTGCACAGGTAACAGGAAATGATGTGGACTCAGGACCAGTGCTGTGGTATGTGCTGAGCCCATCTGGGCCCCAGGATCCCTTCAGTGTTGGCCGCTATGGAGGCCGTGTCTCCCTCACGGGGCCTCTGGACTTTGAGCAGTGTGACCGCTACCAGCTGCAGCTGCTGGCGCATGATGGGCCTCATGAGGGCCATGCCAACCTCACAGTGCTTGTGGAGGATGTCAATGACAATGCACCTGCCTTCTCACAGAGCCTCTACCAGGTATTGACACCCCTGGATTCTTGTATACCTGGGCCTGGGTTGTTCCTGTTGGAGGGAAGTGTCAAAGCTGGCAGCTGCTGAGGTGGGCTGGATGTTGAAGCTAATCTGGGAATGGGAAGGTCCCAAGTCCTAAGAACTACATCCTGTTTTGCCTCCTGTACCCGGAAAGGGGAGAAGGTGGGCATTTCCCATTCGAATACTTAGGAGTAGGGGCCAAATTGGAATGGATGCCAAGCAGGACTTAAAGAACCAAGCTCTAGAACAGGGTGCATGGACAACAGGGAAGCCTGGCCATAAGCATTTCTCCTCATACTTCAGGTAATGCTGCTTGAGCACACCCCCCCAGGCAGTGCCATTCTCTCTGTCTCTGCCACTGATCGCGACTCAGGTGCCAACGGTCACATCTCCTACCACCTGGCTTCCCCTGCTGATGGCTTCAGTGTTGACCCCAACAATGGTGCGTCTTTCCCAGGATCTGCCCCTTGTTTTTGACTGTGTTAGGCTATAATCTGACCTCATTCCTACATTTTGTTACTCAAACTCTTTAACTCCTGGATCTCTGGCCCAGGCAGGACATTTCCTCCCCACTGTCTTCATTATAAGCCCCTTGTTGACTGCATGTCTAGAAGCTCTTCCCTAAGTTGTGAATCCTTGAGGCTATCCCATTGTCTCCTAGCACATAGGCCATTCCCTGAGTCTGACTTCTAAAACCATTTCTTAGATCCTGAAGGGTCACTATTCTGCTCACTCACAGCCTTTGCTGAATATATTTCTTTCCCTTCCTTTCTCCTCTCAGGGACCCTGTTCACAATAGTGGAAACAGTAGCCTTGGGCCATGAGGGGTCAGGAGCAGTGGATGTGGTTCTGGAAGCACGAGACCATGGGGCTCCAGGCCGGGCAGCACGAGCCACAGTGCATGTGCAGCTGCAGGACCAGAACGACCACGCCCCGAGCTTCACATTGCCTCACTACCGTGTGGCTGTGACTGAGGACCTACCCCCTGGCTCCACTCTGCTCACCCTGGAAGCTACAGATGCTGATGGAAGCCGCACCCATGCCGCTGTGGACTACAGCATCATCAGTGGCAACCGAGGCCAAGTCTTCCAGCTAGAACCCAGGCTGGCTGAGGCTGACGAGGGTGCTGGACCAGGCCCCCGGGCACTGGGCTGCCTGGTATTGCTTGAATCTCTAGACTTTGAAAGCCTGACACAGTACAATCTAACAGTGGCTGCAGCTGACCGTGGGCAGCCACCCCGAAGCTCAGTCGTGCCAGTCACTGTCACTGTACTAGATGTCAATGACAACCCACCTGTCTTTACTCGAGCATCCTACCGTGTGGCAGTACCTGAGGACACACCTGTTGGAGCTGAGCTGCTACATGTAGAGGCCTCTGATGCTGACCCTGGCCCTCATGGCCTCGTGCATTTCGCTGTTAGCTCGGGCGACCCATCAGGACTCTTTGAGCTGGATGAGAGTTCGGGCACCTTGCGACTGGCCCATGCCCTGGACTGTGAGACCCAGGCTCGACATCAGCTTGTAGTGCAGGCTGCTGACCCTGCTGGTGCACACTTTGCTTTGGCACCAGTGACAATTGAGGTCCAGGATGTCAATGATCATGGCCCAGCCTTCCCACTGAACTTACTCAGCACCAGCCTGGCTGAGAATCAGCCTCCAGGCACTCTCGTGACCACTCTGCATGCAATCGATGGGGATGCTGGGGCTTTTGGGAGGCTCCGCTATAGCCTGTTGGAGGCTGGACCAGGGCCTGAGGGCCGTGAGGCATTTGCACTGAACAGCTCAACAGGGGAATTGCGTGCACGGATGCCCTTTGACTATGAGCACACAGAAAGCTTCCGGCTGCTGGTGGGTGCTGCCGATGCTGGGAATCTCTCAGCCTCTGTCACTGTATCAGTGCTGGTGACTGGAGAGGATGAGTATGACCCTGTATTTCTGGCACCAGCTTTCCACTTCCAAGTGCCAGAAGGTGCCCGGCGTGGCCATAGCTTGGGTCATGTGCAGGCCACAGATGAGGATGGGGGTGCTGATGGCCTGGTTCTCTATTCCCTTGCCACCTCTTCCCCCTACTTTGGTATTAACCAGACTACAGGTGCCCTGTACCTGCGGGTGGACAGTCGGGCACCAGGCAGTGGAACAGCCACCTCTGAGGGTGGGGGCCGGACCCGGCGGGAAGCACCGCGGGAGCTGAGGCTGGAGGTGGTAGCACGAGGGCCTCTGCCTGGTTCCCGGAGTGCCACAGTGCCTGTGACCGTGGATATCACCCATACTGCACTGGGCCTGGCACCTGACCTCAACCTGCTATTAGTAGGGGCGGTGGCAGCCTCCTTGGGAGTTGTGGTGGTGCTTGCACTGGCAGCCCTGGTCCTAGGACTTGTTCGGGCCCGTAGCCGCAAGGCTGAGGCAGCCCCTGGCCCAATGTCACAGGCAGCACCCCTAGCCAGTGGTTCACTGCAAAAGCTGGGCCGGGAGCCACCCAGTCCACCACCCTCTGAGCACCTCTATCACCAGACTCTTCCAAGCTATGGTGGGCCAGGAGCTGGAGGACCCTACCCCCGTGGTGGCTCCTTGGATCCTTCACATTCAAGTGGCCGAGGCTCAGCAGAAGCTGCAGAGGATGATGAGATCCGCATGATCAATGAGTTCCCCCGTGTGGCCAGTGTGGCCTCCTCTCTGGCTGCCCGTGGCCCTGACTCAGGCATCCAGCAGGATGCAGATGGACTGAGTGACACATCCTGTGAGCCACCTGCCCCTGAAACCTGGTATAAGGGCCGAAAGGCAGGGCTGCTGCTTCCAGGTGCAGGAACAACTCTTTACCGAGAGGAGGGACCCCCGGCCACTGCCACAGCCTTTCTGGGAGGCTGTGGCCTGAGCCCAGCACCCACTGGGGACTATGGCTTCCCAGCAGATGGCAAGCCATGTGTGGCAGGTGCACTGACAGCCATTGTGGCCGGCGAGGAGGAGCTCCGTGGCAGCTACAACTGGGACTACCTGCTGAGTTGGTGCCCTCAGTTCCAACCACTGGCCAGTGTCTTCACAGAGATCGCTCGGCTCAAGGATGAAGCTCGGCCATGTCCCCCAGCTCCCCGTATCGACCCACCACCCCTCATCACTGCCGTGGCCCACCCAGGAGCCAAGTCTGTGCCCCCCAAGCCAGCAAACACAGCCGCAGCCCGGGCCATCTTCCCACCAGCTTCTCACCGCTCCCCCATCAGCCATGAAGGCTCCCTGTCCTCAGCTGCCATGTCCCCCAGCTTCTCACCCTCTCTGTCTCCTTTGGCTGCTCGTTCACCCGTTGTCTCACCATTTGGGGTGGCCCAGGGTCCCTCAGCCTCGGCACTCAGCGCAGAGTCTGGCCTGGAGCCACCTGATGACACGGAGCTGCACATCTAGCTGTGGCCCAGGCTGGGCCCCGACCTGGGATGCGTACAGTGTCCCCAATGCAGGCCCCACTCTGAGCCTGCCCTGGGCAGCCTCGGACCATGACTGGCTACGGGGAGGCCACTACCAGGCCCCAGCTCTCCACCCTGAACTCCCCAGCCCTCACAGAGCACTAGGACCACAGATGCCCTGTTGGTCACTGACCTATGGCCAGGTCCAATGTGGGGAGAAATATGAAGGAGGTAGCAGCCCTGGGTTCTCCTCAGTGAGGGCTCCCTGCCCTGCACCAGCACCCTGAGATGGAGCTGAGACTTTATTTATTAGGGGGTAGGGGGATGGAGGAGGTCCCTCCAACATGTTTGGACCCAGCTCCTTTGGGTTCCACTGATACCCCTGCCCCTGCCCAGAACCAAGTGCCAATTCTCACTCTGGAGCCTTAATAAACTGCAATTTATATCCGGTCTCCGGCTTTGTCAAATAGGGATGACTGGAAGACACCTGGCAGAATACTGTGGACACCTCAGGAGGCACAGAGCAGTGGTGGGGTGGGGATGGCACTGGGAGCTCAGGAGCCTAGCCTGAGGCTGATGATCACATCTCTCTGCAGCTAATCTTTTCCTTCTAATATGAGCAAGAGGCCAGCAGGGCCCTGAGAGGGATTGGCTGGGTGGGAGAGGGGATCTTGCGGATGACCAGCTCTGGGCCTGAGGTTCTTAAAATAGATTGAGGTGGATACAAGAGCAGTCAAGTGGTTTTTCTTGGAGCCACTAAAAATCCACATTGTAATAATAGCTCAATTTGTTGAACCTTTGTCATGTCAGGCTCCCTGCAGGAGGCTATCTTGCTTCATCTCAGTGTAAATTTTCAGTCATACAAAGGGATTTGGGAACCACTGATGTACTGTTCTGTGGGAGAGCCAGGCTGTGAGGGAAAAGCGATTGGCCAATGTTTGAGAAGTTCACAGGATTGAGGAAATAGAAGGAAAAAAAAAAGGCTGCATACGTTGGCTCACGCCTGTAATCCCAGCACTTGGGAGGCCAAGGCAGGCGGACCACCTGAGGTTGGGAGTTCGAGATCAGCCTGACCAACAGGGAGAAACCCCATCTTTACTAAAAATACAAAATCAGCCAGGCATGGTGGCACATGCCTCTAATCCCAGCTATTTGGGAAGCTGAGGCAGGAGAATCACTTGAACCTGGGAGGCAGAACTTAGATTGTGCCATTACACTCCAGCCTGGGTAACAAGAATGAAACTCCATCTCAAAAAAAAAGGTTGTGGTCAAAGAGAAATATTTCTGAGCATGGTGCTAGTAAATACAGCTCTAGGATCCAAGCTCAGTGGGAAAATAGATCAATGGACAAGAAGAAGTCAGATTAATAGGAAAAACAATAGCTTGAAAAACCAGAAGGTTATAGTCTAAGAGAGGATTCTATAATTAAAATTTCAAAGGTAGAGCAGTTTTGAGAGATAGCAAGTCCAAGTGTAGTCATGGGACTGGTCTGCTTAAGTGAAGTGAATGGGTTTAACGAAAGAAATGGAAGGTTAGGGTGTTGAATTGTCTTTTATCTAGATATTTTGATCATCTAGATCAAATGATCACAGGATTGCGGTGGACAGAAAGGTGAAGTGCCATAATCTTTAGTGTGGGGATATAATCTGTAGGTCTATGGATATCAGTGGCCTGTAGGACAAAGAAAGAGTATAGAGGTCAGAACAAGGGATTTCACATGAGTATTGGATTAATGGTTTTGGAAGTTAAAATGACACTGCTGACATCAACTTACATATGGATTTTTTTGAAAAAAAAAAAAAAAAGACTGCAAGGGAATTGAATCCTCAGGGTACTGTCATTGAAAATCCTCTTGTAATGACCGCAATTAGGAGTCAACTCAGACCTCCTTGTGGGCTTTGAGTTACCATTAGGAAGAAGCAAAGATCTGTTTCCATCTTATCCACCTGAGCCCACTAAACAAGATGCAAGATTCCTCCATGGCTCTTGGAACAAAGCTGATTTCCTTGAAAACTTAGGAACCCATAATAAATAGGACCCCAGCTGATTGTAGATCTCCTGGGAAGCTACTTAAAACTGGAAACTGATTTGAATAAAAGGATCCTGGTCTTGCAAAAGCTCTACTCGGTTCATAAATGTAGTCCTAGAACACAAAATTGATAATATGGGGACATAGAGGGTAAGGGAGGAAAAATTTTTTTTCACTGCAGTCTTTTGAGGCAGATCGCTTTTATGTAAGTCTCCATATTGTAAATGCAGAAACCTAGGCTCTGAGAGGTTATTTTGCTGATATACACTTAGGAAGAACCCCAGTCTGTGGGTCTCCAGAGCCTACTCACTTATGGTGATTCCCAGGGGACCAGGCTCAGGACGCAGGTAGGGAGCCCTGGGCTTAGTGCTTGACTGACCAGAGGGGAGAGTCCGAGTGGCAGCCCCACCCTTGCCTAGCATTCAGGACCACCCATGCAAGGGAGGAGCCAGCACTGTCACTAGTTACTAGGCAGAAGAGTAGTGGCAGTGGTGGAATATAAGGCTCATGTGATCTGTCACATGACAGCAGGCCTGCGGAAGGGCAGAATGGGACTCCAAGCCTGGTGAGAAATTGAGAAGGCTCGGGAGAAAGGGATAACGTTGGAGGGAGTACATGTTGGGAAGGTGGGAACACAAAGACAATCTAGCTCCCACTGAAACCCACCTGCTGCCCCTACAGCCTCCTAGGGCTCTTTGCCCTCATCATCTCTGGCAAATGCAGTTACAGCCCGGAGCCTGACCAGCAATGGACGTGAGTCGACTTAGCAAAGACCGCCCCCTTCCCCATGCCCTGTTCTGTCTCCCACTGTCCTGGTCCTAGCTTCCCTCAACCCTGTGCCGGCTCCTAGTACACACTCCATAGCTTCATCTCCAGGTTCCCAGGCTCAGTCCCCTATCATTCACATCATATGATCTGTATCTGCTCCTAGGGATCCTACCCAAGGTCTCAGCTCCTAATGTGGAACCTTCCATAACCAGTATTTTCCATCTCCACCCCAACCAAAGCCATGTCCCTGACCCCTAACCTTACAGGCTGCCCCCAGGCTGGGTGTCCCTGAGCCGTGCGGACCCTGAGGAAGAGCTGAGTCTCACCTTTGCCCTGAAACAGCAGAACCTGGAAAGACTCTCGGAGCTGGTGCAGGCTGTGTCGGATCCCAGCTCTCCTCAATACGGTGCCTGTCGGGACTGGGGACAGGATGTGGGATGCAGTGGAGGGACATAGGGCTAGGTTGGGCATGGGAAAGTGATCATGTCAGCACCTGTCAAGACACCTGTATTCCTCATGCTATAAACCTAAAAGGGGATGTGGCTCAGCATACAGGCTTTATGGTCGAATATGGACTCAAAATTCTGACTCTGCTACTTACTAGCTACCAGGCAAATGGGGGAATAGCATCTGGTATAACTTAAGTTCCTCCCGCTATATTCGAATCCATTCTAATTTCCTCTTCTATTCATATACTAAGGCTGCCAGTTCTAACTCCCAGAGAGCCTTTTTATTAGTCTACTTCTTGCTGTCCTTTGTTACCACCAACTCAGTTGTTTATTCCCTCTCCTGGACTACTGCCCAGCTCCCCAACCGATCTGCAGTCTCCTCTTTCCACACCCCTCCTCACTGTACTCCCCTACTTTGCTTCACAGCAGTCTCTCCAACAGTCAAAATGGATTGGATCCTTCTGGTTAAAGCCCTTCACAGCAGTGGGGAGTGTGCACATGTGACTGCAGAGGCTGGGGAGGGGGCAATGTGATTCACCTGAGTGAATGTGATTCACCTGCACTAGTGTGCATGGCAGGAAACAGTGACTTACCATCGTGTTAAGTTTAAAATCAACAAGTATGTAAATTTGAGCTAAACTGGATAACTGGTGCCAAAAGTTTTGAAAACATTTACTGGAGATAAGCTTAAAATGGAAAATTTATTATGTATTAACCTCATTCATTTTTCATGATCGTGGCAATACATGCTATGGTGTGGGATTTGCAACTTACTAGCCTTTAGGGTAAATATATATTCTTGGCCATGGCATTTCAAGTCTCTCCAGCCTTTTCTTCCTGTGCTCCCCAAATACCCCTACACCTGCACAGCCCTCCTTTACCCTTTTGCAGGCTTTGGGAAGTCCTGATTCCTCATAGTTGAGGTCCAAAGAGGGGAGTTTGGAAAATGCATGAGGGCAAGTGCCTATTCTGAATCCCTGCAGGAAAATACCTGACCCTAGACCATGTGGCTGATCTGGTGAGGCCATCCCCACTGACCCTCCACACAGTGCAAAAATGGCTCTTGGCAGCTGGAGCCCGGAACTGCCATTCTGTGATCACACAAGACTTTCTGACTTGCTGGCTGAGCATCCGGTGAGAATGATTGCTCCATGAAGGGAACCAGTCATCCCATCAGTGAGATGGACGGGAGGGAGTTGGGACCTTGCTGGGGCTTGTGGGTGGGAGCTAATGCATGGGAAGACAGTGACTGACTGCCCAGGGATGCTCAGAGGCAGCTTCTTCTGTTCTGTTTTGAGCTTTCTGACCTCTGTTATCTGACCTCCAGACAAGCAGAGCTGCTGCTCCCTGGGGCTGAGTTTCATCACTATCTGGGAGGACCTGCAGAGACCCATGTTGTAAGGTCCCCACATCCCTACCAGCTTCCACAGGCCTTGGCCCCCCATGTGGACTTTGGTAATACCCAGTGGGATGAATGGGGGTTGGGGCAGACAGACCCAGGGGCTGCGGAAGTTTAGATGCCATTGGGGCCTGGGGGTGGGTTGAGTAGTAGAGTGGGCATTACAGTCTATAAGATCTCCTCAAGCCTGACTTCTCCCTACAGTGGGGGGACTGCACCGTTTTCCCCCGACATCATCCCTGAGGCAACGTCCTGAGCCACAGGTGGCAGGGACTGTAGGTATGCATCTGGGGGTGACCCCAAATGTGATCCGTAAGCGATATAACTTGACCGCACAAGACGTGGGCTCTGGCACCAGCAATAACAGCCAAGCCTGTGCCCAGGTGAGCCAAGCAAAGAGCCCAGGGTCCTTATAGCCTCTGCACAGTGTCCTCAGTGCCTTACCACCCTGGGACTCACCCTCAGACCCATGATCCCTGCTCTGACTCCCTCCATAGTTCCTGGAGCAGTATTTCCGTGACTCAGACCTGGCTGAGTTCATGCGCCTCTTCGGTGGCAACTTTGCACATCAGGCATCAGTAGCCCGCGTGGTTGGACAACAGGGCCGGGGCCGGGCCGGGATTGAGGCCAGTCTAGATGTGCAGTACCTGATGAGTGCCGGTGCCAACATCTCCACCTGGGTCTACAGTAGCCCTGGTACTGCCAAGAGGACTGGACAGTGGGGAAGGGGTTGGGAGGTGGGTGTTGGTTCCTGCTCCCTTAAGGGAATGCTATAAGCTAGAGAGAGATCCTGACAATTCCCAATGACTATCCTTGTGCCCACCCCTCAAAAAAAAAATCCAGGCCGGCATGAGGGACAGGAGCCCTTCCTGCAGTGGCTCATGCTACTCAGTAACGAGTCAACCCTGCCACATGTGCATACTGTGAGCTATGGAGATGATGAGGACTCCCTCAGTAGCGCCTACATCCAGCGGGTCAACACTGAGCTCATGAAGGCTGCCGCTCGGGGTCTCACCCTGCTCTTTGCCTCAGGTGACCTCCTACCCTAAACTTAAGACACCCCCTCCACGCTTGCAACCTGGAAGCTTTGACCCCACGGTGACCCCTGAGCCTGGTCTCTTAACTCACAATCTGAACTGAGACCTTCCAACTGGGACCACTGACCTGACCTCTAAACTCTGACCTCCTGCAGTAATAGCTGACACCTAAATTTCCTCTCTGACATCTGAACCCACATACTAAGCCCTAACAAATTAATAAGTGCTACATTTGGTCTCTCTCAGGTGACAGTGGGGCTGGGTGTTGGTCTGTCTCTGGAAGACACCAGTTCCGTCCTTCCTTCCCTGCCTCCAGGTAAGAACTCTAGCCTACCACTCAGGCATAACCACGACCTTTCACTTGTGGACTCACGATGTAGAACCTTTGTCTTGACCCCACAACGTCTCCTGTGGTTCAGCTTTAAGCTTTGCCTGCCCTGGCTGCAAAGTACCCTGCTGCACTCCTGTCTCTTCTTCCTCTAGGTCCCAGGCCTCAAATCTCTTATGTGGGATACAGCTCCCACTGTTTCTTTTCCTCAGTCCCCAGGCATTTTAGTGGAAGATTTGGTGGATGTTCTACAGAGAAAAGTGTGCACAGTCACCTCAGGCCATGGCTTGAAGGCTCAAAAGTCTTAGTCAATCCCATATACATGCTTCCCCACGAAGTCTAATTTCTCCAGCAAGACCTGAGCCATACTCACCCCGACCCCCACATATCTTGGAGGTCTCCTTGCATCCCCAACTATCTGAATGCTGTCTTCTGCCCTCAGCCCCTATGTCACCACAGTGGGAGGCACATGCTTCCAGAATCCTTTCCGCATCACAAATGAGATTGTTGACTATATCAGTGGTGGTGGCTTCAGCAATGTGTTCCCACGGCCTTCATACCAGGTACATGTGTTTGTGTGGATGGATGCAGGGTGAGAGTGGGGTGGGGGATCCTCAGTTCAGCTGACTGCTGGGCAGGCCACAGGCCAATACTCACTCAAAAATGCCTTTCAGGAGGAAGCTGTAGCCAAGTTCCTGAACTCTAGCCCCCACCTGCCACCATCCAGTTACTTCAATGCCAGTGGTCGTGCCTACCCAGATGTGGCTGCACTTTCCGATGGCTACTGGGTGGTCAGCAACAGTGTGCCCATTCCATGGGTGTCTGGAACCTCGGTGAGAATCAACCCATCTCCAAACTCTCATTCAGGAATTACTCTTACCCACTAACACCTTGAGCACCTTGTATCCAGAACCCAACTACTTAGTGATGTCTGATACTCTAAAGCATCACTCCCAAAAAGTCCAGTCACTCAGAACCCCTGACTTCTACTTGCACCTTCACTCTTGCAGGCCTCTACTCCAGTGTTTGGGGGGCTCCTATCCTTGATCAATGAGCACAGAATCCTCAGTGGCCGCCCCGCTCTGGGCTTTCTCAATCCAAGGCTCTACCAGCAGCATGGGGCAGGACTCTTTGATGTGAGTATGGAAGGGAAGGATGTGGACATTTTCATGCAACTATGGGGAGTGCTAAGGGGTACTTGGGGGGCAGTTGGGGTGGTGTGGAATAGCCTCTGAAATGTGAATATAGGGTAAGGAGGTATACTCTTTAAGTATTGGTACTACCAGGTCCAGATCTGATGCCAGCCTCCTCCCTAGGTAACCCATGGCTGCCATGAGTCCTGTCTGAATGAAGAGGTGGAGGGCCAGGGTTTCTGCTCTGGCCCTGGCTGGGATCCTGTGACAGGCTGGGGAACACCCAACTTCCCAGCTTTGCTGAAGACTCTACTCAACCCCTGACCCTTTCCTATCAAGAGAGGTGGCTTGTCTCTTGCCCTGAAGCTGGCAGTTCAGTACCTTATTTTGCCCTGTTGGAAGCAGCTGCACACTGCTGCAGACAGCTTATCTCCCTAACCCTGAAATGCTGTGAGCTTGACTTGACTCTCAACCCTACCGTGCTCCATCATATTCAGGTCTCCCTACACCTGCCTTAGCTTCCTCAATAAGATGCTGTAACTACCATTTTTTAATGCGTCTTCTCCCACAGCTCATCTTCCTCTTTTCAATCAGGCTTTTCCAAAGGGTTGTGTACAGACTCTGTGCACTATTTCACTTCATATTCACTCCTCAATTCATTGCAAGGAGACCTCTACTCTCACCTTTTACTCTTTCCTATCCTGACATCCAGAAACAATGGCTGCAGTGCATACTTCTCAATCTTTGCTTTATGGCCTTTCCATCATAGTTGCGCACTCCCTCTCCTTACTCAGCTTTCAGGGCTTAACTTCTCTGACCAGTTATCTTTCTCCTTCATCAACTTCTGTGTCTTCATGGAATGCTGATCTTCATTGTTCCATCCGTAGGCTTTTGCTTTTCTCAGTTTACTCATTGTTCCCTGGAACAAATCACTAACATCTACAACCATTATCATCTCACTAAATAAGACTTTCTATCCAAAAGTGATTGATACCTCAAATGTAAGTGTGTGATACACAACGTTTTATTTTCCACCTTCCCAACCCCAAACGATTCCATCTTGTTTCTTCTTAGCAAATGATGCTATGCTTTTTCCAACCAAGCCAGAAACCCGTGTCATCCTTCTACCCCACATTCAATCAACAAGTCCTACTGACTGTACCTCTTAAATATATCTTTATCAGTCCACAAGTCCTTCCAATTATATTTCCCAATTATATCTAGAACTTATCCATTTCTATGCCCACTACTACTACATTAGTTTAGGGCCATGTTCTCTTGGAAAAACAACAACAACAACAGTGTCCTTACTTTCTGTCAATCCCCAAACCATCTTCCAGAGTAAAATGCAAATCCCATCAGGCCACTTGATGAAAACCCTTCAAGGATTACTGGATAGAGTTCAGGCTTTTTTTTTTTTTTTTTTCCAATCATAGCTCACAAACCTTCCTTGCTATTTGTTCCTAAGTAACAAATCATTTTTCCTCCTCCCTCCCCAAACTCCTAGGAACTTTCACTCTTGCTCAAGCTGCTCCGTCCCCTTAACACCACCCTTGATACAATTGCCTGGTTAATTTCCAGAATTCTTGCAAGATTCAGCTCAGATGTCACCTTCTGTCATGAATGTTTTGATTCCCTGAGGCTACTTTATTTTGGTATGGGTAAAAAAATCCTAGATTTTCTAAACAAAACCTGTTTGAATCGGTTCTGAAATGGACTAGGAGACAGGCTGGGTCAAGTAAGTTTATCACCCTGAGGCTGTTTCTTCGTCTGTTAAGTGGGAATATCAATACCTCCCTTTCATAATAACCAGGGATTAAAGTGAAATAAGGTTGATTAGAGTGCTTGGGACCTGGGAGTGGGTGGCAGATGTTAACGCCCTTCCTCCCTTGCACGCACCCCCTGTGCCTACCTCTAGCATTGTAACGCCCACATAGTATTGAAATGGCCAGTTTGTTTGGCTTCCTTTCCAAGACCGCTGGTGCCTAGAGGACTAGAATCACGTCCTATTTAACTGTATCCCCAGGCCCTAGCTCAGGAGTTGGCAAATAAGAATTAAATGTCTGCTACACTGAAAACCCCACGTCTCACTCGCTGTGATTTCTGCGTATGTTGTTGACTCGGGCTGAAACCCCTACTCCTCCTACAGCAGCACTGTGTGCCGCCCCACTGCTGCCCCCACCTCTCGGGGCAGTTGGTGGAGAAGGGGGGGACTTTCCAAATCCACTACGAACCCTTAAAAGGCTGAATAAGGGAACTTGAAAGGTTGCAGACAGGCAGGCAATCCGTAGTCGAGGGATGTAGGGCCATAAACCTCGAAGCAAGGTCTTGAGCGTCAGGCAGAATGAGCTATCCCAGAGCGGCATAGGAGTCTCGGAGGAACGCTGGTTCCGGGCTCGACGGAATCGCCGCGGAGCACGGCACAGGCTAGGGCGGAATGGCGACGGCAAGCGCAGTTGGCCAAGGCTTGGTCTCCGCCCTTCAGCCTATTTGCTCTAACCCGCAGACCCGCTACGGGAGGAGGCGGGGAGCGGGCCGGAGAGCGCTAACAGTGACAGGCGGGGCGAGTCGTGGGCACGTGACGTCACCCCGGGGTGTGCGCAGCGCGAGCGGAAGCGGAAGCGGCTCTGTTCGCCGCCTCTCCCACCAGCCCGATGAGCTGCAGCGGCTCCGGCGCGGACCCCGAGGCGGCGCCAGCTTCTGCCGCCTCGGCCCCCGGCCCGGCGCCCCCGGTCTCGGCTCCGGCCGCGCTGCCAGCTAGCACCTCCGGGGAGAACAAGGCCAGCCCCGCGGGGACAGCAGGGGGGCCTGGGGCTGGAGCAGCTGCTGGGGGCACGGGACCCTTGGCGGCGCGGGCCGGGGAACCAGCTGAGCGGCGCGGGGCAGGTGAGGACCAGGACGGGTGAGGGCGAGGGCAGCGCCTTAGACTGGGCCCAGCGACGGTTGAGGGCAGAAGGTATAGGCTGACCTTGCTGGGTCCCTGCGCCTCCCACCTCTGTGTCTCATTTTGCTGATTCTCCTCCAGCTCCGGTGTCGGCGGGTGGCGCGGCGCCCCCGGAGGGGGCCATGTCTAACGGAGTTTACGTACTGCCCAGCGCGGCCAACGGAGACGTGAAGCCCGTGGTATCCAGCACGCCTTTGGTGGACTTCTTGATGCAGCTGGAGGATTACACGCCTACGGTGGGCTTCCCGCCGAACAGGGCTACCTAGCCTGCCGTCACAACTTTCAGCCACATCTCCGTGCTTTCCAGCGTCCTCTATTTCCTTCCCTAGTCGCTCTTCTGATTTTCTTGCCCTCTGCCCCCCAAACTGACCTTCCCGATAACCAGGCCTAACCGACATTTCCCTCATCCTCCTTCCGCTCTGCTGACAGTTCTCTTAATTGATTTCTCAGATCCCAGATGCAGTGACTGGTTACTACCTGAACCGTGCTGGCTTTGAGGCCTCAGACCCACGCATGTGAGTAAACCCAGGGCAGGTTAGTTTTGGGTGCTTGTGCAGTGTGGTGTTCATCTCCTTCTCATCTCAGTTTTTTCTCTCTAGAATTCGGCTCATCTCCCTAGCTGCCCAGAAATTCATCTCAGATATTGCCAATGATGCCCTACAGCACTGCAAAATGAAGGGCACAGCCTCCGGCAGCTCTCGGAGCAAGAGCAAGGTGTGAGGGGAGGCTCAATGAATCACTAATTACCTTCCACAACAGTGGAGGCTTATTCTGCCACCCCTGTGGGGAAACTGAATCCTAGGGGAGGTATAAGACTGACTTAGGGTCACCTATCTGGGATTGAAGTCTAGGAGTCCTGTGTTCAGTTGGTACTCTTCGCTCTTTCCTCAGGACCGCAAGTACACTCTAACCATGGAGGACTTGACCCCTGCCCTCAGCGAGTATGGCATCAATGTGAAGAAGCCGCACTACTTCACCTGAGCCACCCAACCTAAATGTACTTGTCTGTCCCCATGTCCCCACACCAGCCTGTTTTCATAATAAACTTTATTGTGACAGGCGGGGCTGATCCCTCCCATGTTGGGAGACACCATGTGGCAAGTGACAAAGCTCTGAGCCCGCCCCTTTTGGGGCCACAGTGGTAGGGATGCGGGAAGGGATGGACCCCATGGCTGGGGTAGTACCATGACTGGAGGCAGGGGAGGCAACCAGAGGCCTGCTGCTTTGGGGAGGTGCACTCCCCCAACCATGTCCTGACACCTCTGGAGTTTAGGCAAGGACTTTCCATTCCTACTTGTCCTGCATCTTCTCCAGGATAGGCACAATCATATCAAATTTGGGTCGTTTTGCAGGGTCTTCATTCATGCAGATCTTCATGAGCTTACACACATGAGGGGAAATACCTGGTGGGATGGTAGGCCGAAGGCCTTCCAATGCCACCTGCAAATACAAGAAAAAACTGAGCCTTAGAATTTGAGTCTCATGTAGAGAGAAGCCACTGGCTCTTGGGACAGGACTACTGTATACCCGAACAAATATGGGAGGAGCCCATGCCCACTACAGTTATTTCCACCATCACCAACCACTCCCCTGACACAAATGTATGCTGTTCTGCTCTCACCTTCATTCCAATCTCCATATTGGAGAGGTCAGCAAAGGGTACCTCCCGTGTCACCAGTTCCCACAGAAGCACTGCAAAACTCCACATGTCTGCTGAGCGTCTGTTTGTGTCTTCAGGCTTCTTCTGCAGAGCTGGAGAGAGAGAGCTTATCTGTTCCAGCCCCCTGGCCTGTCCTGTCTCTGTCCCCTTCCACTACTACTGAGGTGGTCCTTTTTTACCTCCCAACGTGATACCCTCACCCACCTTCAGGGGCTACCCAGGCAGGTGCATACATGCGCCCAGGACATTGGAAAGAGAACTTGACATCAGCCATACTAATTCGGGCAGTCATGTCCTCATCAATCTTGAGGAAGAGAAAATGGATAATGTAAAAGGAGGTAAGTCCTGTACAGGCAAAAGGGCTTTGGGGTCTAGGGCAGGAGTGAGCTTATGGCCTCACCATTACACTACGGCTATTCAGTGCATGTCGTGGGATGAGGGGTTCTAGTGTGTGTAGGAAGGCCATGCCCCTTGCCATGTCCAAAGCAAACTTCACAGCCTGGCTCTGGTCCACAACAAAATCTGAGAGGAGGCAAGAGTCAGTTCAGAGAGGCTCATGCAGTCTCCCATTTCCTCCCCGAGGAGATTCAGCATCCCTACTCACTGGTGCCTTCATGTAGTACATTGTAGAGGGATCCATATGGCATCCAGTGTGTGATGAGGGTAGGATGAGGAGCAGGTGGAGACTGGCAGGCACCTAGCACTGGGAGCACATTTGGATGCGAGAAAATCCTGGAATGGGGGGTAGTGGTTGAGACCCAGTACAAAAGATCTCTCAGTGCTGTTCAGGGTTCCTTGGAACTAGCAGCTTCTAGGTTATGCCTTGCACTACCTGAGCCGGGGACACTCTTCATTGAAGTCCCTGCTCTTCCTTGTACTCCAGTCTCGAACCTTCAGCACCTTCACGACAATGTCATTGCCCTGCCAGCGGCCCTTCCACAGCTGAAGGACAGGTAGAGGTTAGGAGGCTTGAACTGTGGCTACCACTTCTTGCCCACTAACTGGAGGAAAAACTTAAAACAGGTACGGAGCAGGTAATTTATGGGGGTTTAGTGAGGGAAGGGCAAGAAGGGCAGGGGTCACCTCTCCAGAGTGATTCTCGTTGAGCTTTGTCAGGAAGTTCAGCTGTTTGAAGTCAATGCCAGAGTGTTTGTTCAGGGTTCCATTTCCTAGGAGAGTGGGCAGGTCAGGTTCCCAGCTTCACCCTAACCCAGTATTATTTACTTTTACAACCCTTCTTCCGACAGTGATGACTCACGGGGCCGAGTGCGGGTGGTCCCCTTCCAGAATGTGTCCTTGTATGGAATACGGTTGAGATTCTGGCCCATCTTCTCTGCCCGCTCTAGGGAAGAAAACCAACCTGAGCTGTGGTACAGAGGAAGACAGGTGGGAAGGGACAAGAGGACACAAGCTAGGGGTGGGGAGATGGACCTCGGAGAAGCTCTCTCAGGGGTGCCTTGGCTTTGTCCACAGGCATCTCTCCATACTTGTTACAGATGCTGACAAGGGCCCCATTTGCCACCAGGTCCTGGAATGAAAAAGCCATTACAATGAGGGCCATTGCTACCTCTCTGGCAGTCACTGAACCAACCATAAACACACAAATGTAGTACTTAATCCTGTGGGTGTCACACAGTAGTACTGACAGAAAGGGCTGAGGGTTCCAAAATCTCCCACCCAGGCTCAGATTTTACTTCCCACCCATCTCAGGACTTTAGGCCTGAGTACTCACCTCTGCCACTTGGTCTTGGCCCCAAAAACAGGCATAGTGCAGGGGCACGTTCCCATGTTCATTCACTGCATTGATGTCTGCCTTGTACTGCAATAGCTGAACCCCATGGCCAGACAAAAAGAAGAGGCAGAAGGTGCAGTCAGTCCCAAATGAGATACTGGTGTCAGAGCATAGGAAAAAGGGGAAGAGTACACATACTTTCTACTGTATTAACAGTGCCTGTGACTAACCCTCATGGCATGTATGTGATGTGGGTAACAAAGGAGTTTGTACATACCTTTTGTACAATATCACGGTGTCCATGACTGGCTGCCAGATGCAGGGGGGTGTCATCCCCACGGTTCATTACATTGATCCGTGCCCCCCGCATGATCAGCATCTCAACCACAGCAGAGCGGCCCTCTCGGCAGGCCCAGTGCAAGGGGGAGAAGCCATGATCGTCCCTTTGAGGAAGGGGCAATGGTCATTGAGCTGGAGGTGGGATGGGGCAAAGGTTTTGATTCCTGAAAAACTGATAATTACATATTCTCTGTGAAGGCTTAACTCTCTGGGACTTTGATTCTCATTCATGCCAGCAACTCCCAAAGCTGTCCATTTCAGACCTTCCCCTGAGCTTCAAACCAAACCAACTAGCTAGATACCTCAACAACCTCTATAAAAAAATTTGTTATCTTCACCATATCCCACATCTCATTTCATGAGGTGGTAGCACTCTTTCCCTTGTTTCTCCTGCACCCCTTCTGCAACATCTGTTGGTCCTTTCTGTTTTCCACTGCGTCTTACATATCCTCCTACTTCAGCACTTGTCACACTGGATTGTAAAAATCTGTTAATAGACTGTCTTGTCTGTTAGACTCTTAAGTTTCTTGAGGGGATGGATTGACAGCAGCTGTTCAGTGCACATTAGTGGGGGAGAAGGGTGTCTTGGAGAAGGCAGGCCACAACTTACAGGAGAGGGAACAAGCTTACTATTGGGCTCTGGTACTGAAACTAACATCTAAAAATGGGATGGAATTTAAATGATGTTTTGGAAGGGTTTATATTGAAAAGGAGAATTGCTTTTGACTACTGATGAGGCAGATAACAAACCACCATGCAAAGCAGGATTCCCCTACTTAGCAATCCTATGAACAGAAAACAGAAGAAAATGAGAACGGCTGTTTTGGGAGGAAAACTATATCTGATTTTTTTTTTCTCTTCCCAGAGATATGTATTTTGTAAAGTAAAATACGTATACAAACAAAACAAAACAATTGGTTTGGAGCTGTGCCTGCCTGACAGCATGGCGCCATAAAAGGAAATTTCCTCTAGTTTGGGGCTGCAGATTCAAGGGGTGGAGCAGGGGGCGGTCCCTGGTCTGGGCCTGCAGCCTCCAGATGCTTTAGTGCTGTGGTCACTTCCTGTGTGGGACTCTAGGCAAGGCCTGGAGCTGATCAGGGGTCTGGCCATCCAGATGCCCCTACAGCTGAAGAGGTGGGGGGTGTGGCCTTTAACTTAATCATTTTCCTCCAAAACTTGCTCGCATCTGCTAACACAGAAATAGCCAAAAGCTTTTCCTGGATGGGGATATTCCCAGGAAGCAATTACACCCCCTGTTTATCAGTTGGTCTTGCCTCCTAGACCTTTAATTTGTGCCCTGACTTATCAGCCTCCAGTACTGCCTGGGGCCCGAAGGCAGGCCAAACTCCGGGGCGGGGGGAAAAGTATGGGCACAAGGGTTCTGTTCACTATCAGGCTGCCTGTCACCCCAGGGCCTAGACTTCTATCTCAAGGAGATCTGCAGGAAATTAACTCCCTCTTCATATCCAGCATATAGACAGCTTAGGCCCCCATACCTTATCCCCTCAAACCAGCACCAAAACCTTCGTTTCATTAATGCCACCCTTTTTCCTTTTGGTAGCATCTTCCTAGAGTCTTCCTAGACTCTGCTAGAGTTTTCCTAGATGTTAGGCCCACTGGGCAACTGCCTAAGCCTATATTTCCTCACCAACAAAATAGTAACAGTGCTTAACTGTCTTTATCAGAGTACCCTCTGAGAACTGTATGAAAAATTAACAAATGACTTTGCAAAGTGTTAAAGAGAAATAGTGTAGAACAGAATGGGAACCAGTGAAGTCTAGACTGAGATGAAAGGTGATCCTGACCCGTCAAACCTAAAAACTAAAGTCTACCAATCTTAAAAATTAATTAGAATCTGCCACTCTGAGTCACCATCAGTACACCATCACTCTTCTTGCCTTCCTATCTCAGCCAACCTTATAGAATTGGTCTATATTCACTTTCTCTATTTGCTCACCTCTCATTCACTTTTCTTTTTCTTTCTTTCTTTTTTTTTGAGACAGAGTCTCGCTCTGTGGCCCAGGCTGGAGTGCAGTGGCTCAATCTTGGCTCACTGTAACCTCCACCTCCCAGGTTCAAGCAATTCTCCTGGCCTCAGCCTCCGAGTAGCTGGGATTACAGGTGTGCACCATCACGCCCAGCTAATTTTTGTATTTTTAGTAGAGACAGGTTTCACCACGTTGCTCAGGCTGGTCTCAAACTCCTGACCTCATGACCCACCCACCTTGGCCTCTCAAACTGCTGGGATTACAGGCGTGAGCCACTGTGCCCGGCCTACTTTTCAACCTGCCACAAATCTGCTGTCTGGAGGGCAGAGATTATGTGAGATTCTGGGACTCTAGCACCCAGCACAGAAGGTGTTCATCATAGTCCCTTAAATGAAGGAACCCAATGTAGTGTGATTTCTTCATCCATTATTCTGAAACAACACTCACAGATCATCAAATATATCCTAACTGCACACTGAGGGGGACAACGGACATTGGGGCCTACCAGAGCGGGGAAGATAGGAAAAGGGAGAGGATCAGGAAAAATAACTAATGGGTACTAGGCTTAATACCTGGGTGATGAAATGATCTGTACAATTCTCCATGACACAAGTTTACCTGTATAACAAACCTGCACATGTACCCCGGAATTAAAAAAAAAAATCCCAATTGTAAGTTCAATAGCTACTTTAAAGTATTAATGTTGTTTGATCTCTCAGTAGCCTGCACTGCTGTTGAACACCTCCCCTTCATTAAAACATTCTCTTCTCTAAGCTTTACTCATACATTTTCCTACTTCTTTTTCAACTTCCAGTTGTTCCTTTTCAGTCTTGTAGGTTTCTTGTCCCCTGACCTCTTGCCTTCCACTCTCCTGAGACATTCTCCTTCACACCCATGTCTTCAAGTATCATCTATATGCTGATTCTTTGTCTCCAAGTCAGATTCCTCTCCTGAATTGCAAATCTGCATAACCAACAACACACTCAACATTTCCACCTTGTTGCATTGTCACCTTAACTTTAACATGTCCTCATCCTCCAGTTTTCTCCATCTCAGTGAAAACAACCACCCTCTATCCAAGTGCCCAAGCTAGAACCCTGGTCCTCATCTTTGCCCTTCGTCACTCCCCATACCAGGTTCCACAATTCTTTGTCCTAAAGACTTCTGGAATTTGATCACCTCTTTTTCACTCACCCTAATTCTAGTCCAAGATATCATTACTTCTGCAACGAACTAGCCAATTGCCTCCTTTCCACCTGCTCTTCACAAAGCATCCAAGATGATACTGAAAATGGACAATCTCATTATGTCACTATACAGCTTTGAAACCTTGCTTTTAAAATAAAGACCTTTCTAGAGCCTAAATAAGTTTGCATGATCTGGCTGATCCTTGCAGTCCTCTACAGCCTTATGCCCTGTTGCTGTTCTCTTGTACCCAATGCTCAAACCCACAGAGATCATCTATCTTCCAGCCATATGGAACTCTAATTTCCTGTTTGCTCTGTGCCTTGCCTCCTAGCCTTTGCCCATGCAGTTTACTGAGGCTGGAAATCTCTCTGCAGCCTCTGACTGTGAAACTCTTACTCAGCAGTCAAGATTCAGCTCAAACACTGCGTCCTCTGTGAAGACCCTCTGTGCCCCACAGGCTGTGCTTAGCACTCATTACACTGGATGGCAAAGTCAGCCGCCCTCACCAGACATGAGCACTCCACTCCACGCAGCCAAGAGGAGATCTCTAGCCTTTCTCTTATCCACCAACCACTTCAGCTTACCCCTGGTTGAGGTCGTTCTCCGTGTTGTCCAGCCACAGGCGAACGGCGACTGCGTTGCCCTCCCGGCACTGAGTGAAAATGTCGTCCATAGCAGCGTCCCGGCGCCGAGTCCCCTGGATTGGGGAAGCCTGGGGGCTGTAGGGTGATCCAGGGAAGGAGGGTGAACCCCAAGCTTTGTCCTCTACAGAAGAGAAGTGTTTGTATTGGGGGTTGGGAGCCTGAGCTGCGTTCCCGGCTACTGGTGGTCTGTGAAGGAGTTCGGGGCTGCGGGATGATCCCTGTGTCCTTTAGGCGCGAGGTAAGGGTAGGGCAGGGGGTGATGAAGAGGTAGTGTCTCCCGAACGGAAGTCCGAGAGCAGGCAACTAGACCCTACTCGCGAACAGAGTTGGGGGAAGTGGGGAGGTTCAGGCTCCGTATACTCTGGGGGAGGGGGCCGGAGGTCCTCTCCAGGGTTGGCTCCGTTCCTTAATCGGAACTCAGGAGAAGTGAGGGGGTGACAGGTTGGCAGGGCCCCCAGTCGTAGGCAGGGGGCGAGGGTCCTTCTCGCACTTACCAGGACTAGGGCAGCAGGCTCCTTCTCCGGGGAACTCCCGTCCGGCCGCGCCCGCCGCCAGCAGCCAGCCCCGCCCCACCCCTGGCGCTCTTGAGCAACGCGGGCCTCCGTCCCTCCCCTCCCGCCGCCTCCCTGCCCTTCTAGCCGCGAATGGTTAAACTCGATGGTTCGCTGCCCCGCGCCTGCCGCTCTAGCAGCCCTTGGCTGTCATGCTTCGGTTTCCGGCTCCGTTCTGGCTGGTCTGAGCCCTCGGACTCCTAGAGAGGCGGTTTGCACGTGGAGAAGAGCGGGGATTCCGCGACCCTGCCCTTCCGACCCTGATGTTCGAAGAGCCTGAGTGGGCCGAGGCGGCCCCAGTAGCCGCGAGTCTCGGGCCCGTAACCTCACGGCCTCTACCTGCGGTCGCCTCGCAAAACAAGGTGAGTGACCCTCGGGGGCAATGGGAGCTGTTTCAGGCCGCGAAGCGGACACTGGTGGATCCCAGCGTTGTGTGTATTGCGGGGAGGGATACCTGTGGCACCGTTGGGGACGAGTCCTGCTTGGAACATCCGAGAACTTCCAAAAGAAACTGATGTTGAATCAAAGAAAAAGTTGTTGAGTAGAAGTTGGTGGAGCAAAGAGGGTTCTTCAGACAGGAAAAAGTACGTACAAGGGCCCTGGGACAAGAGAGCATGTTCTGTTAGAGTCACACACAAAAAAGTGATCCTTGTGGTTGGAATACAGAGTAAATGAGAGGAGATGCTGTTCAAGAGGTAGATTAGAAGTTTTGCATATATTGAGAATGGAGAGAAGCCAATGAAAGGTTTTAAGCAATGGAATGATTTTTTTCAGATTTGTATTTTGAAAGGGTCATTGGTTACAGTGTGGAGGATGGATTGGAGAAAGTAAGAGTTGTTAGTGTCGTTGTTCGAAGGAGGGTGTGGGAAACAGAATCAAGGTAAGTTCCTGGCCTAGGATTACTCAGTAGGATTGCAACCCAGAATCAGCCTTCTCAACAACACACCTTCTCCTTTGAACCTCTGCAGATGTAAGGGCTGTGCTTCCTCAGGCTTTTCTTACCCTTCAGTCCGCTTCCATCATGGAATCAGCCTGCTTTGTTTCCTCCGTTTTCATCCCTTAGCCCTATTACCGTAATGCAGGCCGCTGGTCTCTCTGTCTTCATTTCTCCCCTTCAGTTTGTTCTCTACACTGCAGCTAGAGACATGTTAAATATTTAGTGTACATGTGTGATCACATCGCTGCTGTGTTCAGAAACCTCCTTACCTCTTGTGGAAATGTATCAGCTAGAGGCAAAAGCTTGAGGTGAGGGGTTGGAACTGCTGGTCTCTGGCCTTGGTCTTGTTGCTTGTGGTCTTAGTACATTCCTTTGGGAAAACCTCCATTAGCTCATTTACACATTGAAGAAAGCGGGATAGGTGGTTTCTCTGCCTTCCAGATTCCCAGAGGTTGGGGTGGTGATGTGAAAGTTCTTCTGGGTTCTGGCAGGCTTGACTGGGAAGAATTCAGATGCTTCTGCCGTCTGAATCAGGTCCACATCTCTCCCTTGCTATTCTCCAGCCCTAATCCGTTCTCTCCAGCCCCGCTGTCATCCTTTGTTTTCCTCCAGGGCTCGAAGCACCCCCAGCTCTTGGCCACATTACGGACCCTAGAGGCAGCATCTCTTTCCCAGAATCCCCCCAGCCTACCTAGCAGTGACTCTGAGGAGGAGGAAGAGGTGGAAAGGAAGAAGAAATGCCCCAAAAAAGCATCGTTTGCCAGTGCCTCTGCTGAAGTAGGGAAGAAAAGGAAGAAGAAATGTCAAAAACAGGGCCCACCTTGCAGTGACTCTGAGGAAGAAGGGGAAAGGAAGAAGACATGCCGCAAACAGGCTCTTCTTGGCAGTAACTCTGCTGAAGAAGAGAAAAGAAAGAAGAAATGCCAGAAACATGCCCCTTTAAATCCAGCCCAGCATCTGGATGATGTTGACCAAACAGGTACCATTGGATGTATATATGTGTGTGTGTGGAGTGGGGGATCAGCTGATTCTACATACCACAGAGGTTATCCACTGCCATTAGGATTAGGGCTAATGGAATACTCAGGCAGTAAGAAGTACTTTTATTCAGACCACAGTCACTGTCTCAAAGACAGAGGTATGACTGGGATGACTAGCCATGACTCTGAATTAAGAGATCTTGCCTCATGTGCACCTTCCGATCTCCCTCCCTGCAGGTCCCAAAGCCTGGAAGAATAGTACTACAAATGACCTGCCAAAGCCAAGCCCTGAGTCCATGTCCCCTAAACCCCCTCGTACATTGAGTCGCAAGCAGTGGCGGAACCGGCAAAAGAACAAGAGAAGACATAAGAACAAGTTTCGGTCACCTGAGGTGCCAGATCAGGCTCTAGCCGAAGCCCCCACAGAGAAGACAGAGGTGCCTCCTGTACCCAGGACAGAGAGCCATGAGGCTCGGGCAGGGGCTTTGCGAGCCCGCATGGCACAGCGGCTGGATGGGGCCCGATTTCGCTACCTCAATGAACAGCTATACTCAGGGCCCAGCAGTGCTGCACAGCATCTCTTCCAGGAAGACCCTGAGGCCTTTCTTCTCTACCACCGCGGCTTCCAGAGCCAAGTGAAGAAGTGGCCACTGCAGCCAGTGGACTGCATTGCCAAGGATCTTCGCCAGCGGTGAATTGGGGTCAGGCACTGTGAGAAGCCATGTGGTGGTGGGTCAGTCATAGGCTCAGATCAGACCAATATGTGACCCTTCCCTTCCACTCTCAGGCCTGCGTCCCTAGTGGTGGCTGACTTCGGCTGTGGGGATTGCCGCCTGGCTTCAAGTATCCAGAACCCTGTGCATTGCTTTGACTTGGCCTCTCTGGACCCTAGGGTCACTGTGTGTGACATGGCCCAGGTAAACCCCTATGTTATCTGGCTTGTGCTTCTGGCCCAACCTCCATATGCTAATCTCTAACCTTTCCTTCCCCTTTCCCATCCTGGTGTTTCAGGGCTGGCTTTCTCCTTCTGCACTGTGTGTGCTTTACACAGCACTCTGACTTTCTACAGGTGCCTCTGGAGGATGAGTCTGTGGATGTGGCTGTGTTTTGCCTTTCACTGATGGGAACCAACATCAGGGACTTCCTAGAGGAGGCAAATCGAGTACTGAAGCCAGAGTAAGAGCCGCTCCTTAGGACACAGATGCATATATATGTGTGTGCGTGCATGGGTCTGTGCATTTACACAGAACTTTCTGTCTTTCTCAGGGGTCTCCTGAAAGTGGCTGAGGTCAGCAGCCGCTTTGAGGATGTTCGGACCTTTCTGCGGGCTGTGACCAAGCTAGGCTTCAAGGTTGTCTCCAAGGTGAGGGCCCCAAGAAGTCTACCTGTTTTTGTCTCATGTGGCTCTTTCAGGGTACTGGTGTTCAGGAAGGAGGCTTTAGGCACAGGAACAGACATTTTGCTCCCCAGTAGAAGGGGGAACCCTGCAAAGCTTTCTGAGCAGAGGCAGTAAGTACATAGAGGGAGGTGTTTTAAGGAGTTGGGGTGAGGATTTGGTTCTTACTGGGTCTTTTTTGCCCCTAGGACCTGACCAACAGCCATTTCTTCTTGTTTGATTTCCAAAAGACTGGGCCCCCTCGGGTAGGGCCCAAGGCTCAACTTTCAGGCCTGAAGCTTCAGCCATGTCTCTACAAGCGCAGGTGACCTCTGGATCTTCCTTGAAAGGGGAGGCAGAGCTCAAACTTCAGGTTCAGAATTGTGAAGACTATATCCAGCCTGGCTGTGAGCCAAGACTTGGTTCCTGGTGGACCCTCAAGGACAAAGTGTGATAAAACCTCTGGCTTGGACTTGCTGTACTAGAGGTTTCTTGGTTATAAGATGCATAAAGTCACTGGGGCTAGCTAAACAATGAAGAATTTATTGTGAGAACCTGGGGATATCTGGGAATCACAGACCACTTTAGATGTCGTGAAAACTGGATGGTTTGGAATTCAAGGCATCTTTAGGTTTGGCTCCTCTTTCCAACTAAGAAGCCACATGGCTTTTTTGTCCTGCCATCTCCACTCTGCTCTTGTCTGATCTGTTTACAGATCAGCTTCCTCTCCTCACTCATAGCATCTGTTCCTTCTGCTTCGGTTTGCCCAGGCCGTCAAGGTTGCAGACAGGCAGCTGTTGCTGCTTGACTCTGAGGCAACTGGTAGTCCACCAACATCCTGGCTCAACACATCAGTCTGAGCCACAAGGTAGGGACTGTTTTGGATGTCCCTGTACTGAGCATTTCTAGTGGTTTATCTTTCCCCTCTCCTCTCATTTCCATCTTTGGAACCATATGCATCAAGCCACTCCCAACACCTATTATCCTATGGGACTTTGGTATGTTTATGGCTGAGAGCACAGATTCTGGAATCAGGTAGACCAGGATTTAATTCCTGGCCTGCTACCTAGCCACTTAAAGTCATTTAATCTCTGAATATCATGTTCCTCATTTGGAAAATAGTAGAATTTCTGTCCTGCAAGGTGGTTGTGTGGGTTAACTGGGGAACTCTATAGCCAGGGCTGGGAACATAGAAGGTGCTCAGTAAACTAGCTGACTATTATGTGTTATAAGCCTTACTGTTTTTTGAAGATCTTCCCTAGGCTGTTTGGAGGCTGAGAGGTAAAGAATGGATTTGTTGACTAAGGAAGCCTGTGGGAGAGCTCAGGATAGGCCTTTCAGCAGGCTTACTTCATAGGCTAGTGACTCTTAATAAATTCTGAGCTGTCTGTCCTTGGAGGGGTAGTGAGGGAGCTGCGTCTTTATACATAAACAACTTGTTGATGCCATGTGGGCTTGAGGGGATTGGGCTGTTCATTAGCAGAAGAGTCTGTCCGTTGTTTCTGCCTTGCAGCGGACTCACATCAGCATGTCCTGGGAAACCTATACACAAGATACTGAGGGAAGGTGAGCTTGAATGATAGATTCTAGGCCTCCCCTAGAAGGTTTCTGCCATGTGCCCAGGTGTAAAGATACGACCTCTTGTACTTGTTTCCAGGAATACCTGACTGTATCTATCGGGAGATCATAGGATGTATAGCCCTGAGCCAGTTGGATGCCTCTAATAAGGGGATGGAGGTTTTCAAACAGGCTGTAGGCCAGAGGGCAAGTTTGGAGGCTGGGCTGTGAACCATTAGGCAGACACTGCACAGTGCCGCTACATGTACTGTTCTTTCTGCTGAATACTCCTCTGACTGGAAGTTTGCTCATCTTTCCAAACAGCCTAGTTGTTTCCTATTCTACTCCCAAAGCAAAAGTAATTCTTCATCTGTACTCTCAAAGTGCTATGTGAAGTGTGGTACTTCACCTTCTGAATATTGCATTGTGATTGCTCTGTGCATTTGGCTGTGCTTTTCTGAAGCCATATTTATCTTTGTATTCCAAGAGCTTGTCATTTGAGATATAGCCAGTGTACTTATTCACCTAGGGAGAGATAAGGAATGACAGGGTCCAGTTGAGTGGGATAGATGAGAACAGCGGTGTTATAGAAACCCAGGTTCTAGGGGATAAGATGAAGGCACTGTTGACTAGTTATGATGGAAGAAGTAGGGAGACAGGAGAACTTAATTAGGTAGAACTCGTGGGATGCTGAGGGCGGGTAAGAGAGGAATCTGAAGTAAGCCCCAGGTTTCTGGCTTGAGCAACTGTGGGTAAGCTGGTGATGCCATTCAAAGTGTTGGATTTTAGGAAGTGGGACATGCGTGAGATCTATGCTAGGGGTCTGGGAATTAGCATCCTAGAGGGTAATTAAAGTCACAATAGATGAGATATTCAGGGTAAGATAATGAGGAGAGAAAATAGCCCAGAAGAGAACTGAGGAGCATTTCATGGATGGGTAAAGGAAAATGAACCAGTAAAGGTGATGGAATAGGAGAAGGTTCCGCCAGAGATGTAGGAGTAAAACCAGGAGAATTAACTTTTTTTTTTTTGAGACAGAGTCTTGCTCTGTGGCCCAGGCTGGAGTACGATGATGTGCTCTCAGGTCACTGCAACCTCCGCTTCCTGGTTCAAGCAGTTCTGCCTCAGCCTCCCAAGTAGCTGGGAATACAGGCGCATGCTACCATGTCCAGCTAATTTTTCTATTTTTAGTAGAGATGGGGTTTCACCAGTTGGCCAGGCTGGTCTTGAACTCCTTACCTCAAGTGATCTGCCTGCCTCGACCTCCCAAAGTGCTGGGATTATAGGCATGAGCCACCATACCCAGCCAATGGTTTTTAAATTAAATATGGGAGGATGGGCAGGTTGTTAGCTGTCGAGTGCTGTTGAGATGAGAGAGAAGTCAGAATGCAGTGGGGTAAGGATTGCTGAGTAATGTTGAGCCCTGTTTGAATTTATAGCACTAGTATTCACAAATTTGTAGTTAACGGCAGTCATCCCACTGGTATGGGTAGCTCTCCCTACTCAGGAACCTAGATATAGCTGTGGAAGAGGTGAGTACTGAGGGATCATCCAGACTTAATTTCAGGCAATTGAAATGAAAGCACAGTGAGCAAAGGAGTTTTAGCCCATTAGCAAGTTAAGTGATGGCAATGCTTAACTACCATGAACTTTGTAGAACAGGTAGAAGAATAAAGACAGGAGTAGGTTCTTGTCCTGGGCATACTTTAACAAGTGACCCAGGAGGATGGGAGGCAGTGGTCAGAAACTGGAATTTTTCAGTTGCTTGAATTATTAACTTTGGAAGCAGAGCAGTTCTGGGTGACGGCAAAGTCTAGGGTCCCTGAGTGAGGTGAGTGCCTGAGAGGCATGTAAGAGTAGTTGCTTGGAGATTGGTTAATGAAGGTATTGTGGGAAGGGGTTGTCTACATGGACGTTAAGTTCTCCAGGAAGTTGGCAATAGAACAGGTGCCAACCTCTTGAGAGGGAGAGAGGATCCAGAAGATCTGTATACGAAGAGAGAGAAGGACAGGATGGCATAAATTTCAAAAGAGCAGAGGGTTTACACAGCCTACTAGAGGGACTTCTATGTTAGGGGTGATGTGAGGCTGGTGAGTGGAGTTGGCTGCCAGGCAGCCTGTGTAAAATGCCCCAGCAGCCAGTCTAGCCTGTCAGGATTCACTGGGGCTTACTGGGAAGACCTGACTATTGGGGCAGCTCCAGAAGGCAGGAGCTTCCTGGGCTAACCCAGGGGAAGGCAAGCCACAAAGTCCCAGGAAGGAATGTGTATCTCACAGGAGGATACACATCACCTTTGATAGCTCCATATTTGTATTCTTTGCCAAATGTGATATATTCCTAGATCTTGATTAATTTTTCTGTTTTGTTATGCTCAACATGACAGCCAGGGTCTGCCTGCTCTCTTTACTTATAATTTGGATTCTCTCTTTGTCTACTCTGGCTCAGGCCACATGAGTAAACATCTGTCTAGATCTGATGCAGGCCCGGAGAGCTCCCTCAGCCCAGCCCCTACTAGTGAACCCCATCAGTCACCCTGACTCTGAAAGCAGAACTCTTCTGAGTCTTATCTGGGTCCTCCCTGCTTCATCTTCGGCTTCAGAACAAGCACTTGTTGAATTCTGCACTTGGGCTTCAGCATCTAATGCTGAGAGGCTAGACTGAAGAGAGAACAAAGTGTATTTCCTTAAGCAATGACAGCATATCCTCTGTTTAAGGAACAGTGCTAGAACAGATTGAAGGAGGGACAAGAGTAGTAGGAGGTAAATGGGAATGGGAAGGGTTGCTCCATTGTGAAAGGCAGTGGCTCTCAAACTTCAGAGTGCATTAGAAGCACCCAGAAGCCTCATTATAATGCAGATGTCTAAGCCCTCTCCCAGAGTTTGTGATAGGACCCCAGAAGTTCATTTCTGGTTTCTTTGATATTTTTCAGTGAAGCAGGAATCCAGTTTATCGTTTGAGAGTGGGAATGGGGGAGAGGAAATATCTTCCAGGCCCTCAGGGCACAGAACTACCCAGTCAAGCCAGACTGATTTATCCCCTTACCTCTCCTATCACTTGGGTCCGAGCAGTCAGCAGTGATTAGGTGGAGAGGAGCTGAGGAGAACAAAGAGCATACAGATCACTCCTCCCTTTCTCAGTGCAGGCTCCTAGACTTAGCTGAGGCAGAGCTGGCAGGGGAAAAAAGATTTAAAGCTACAACAGGTACAGATTGTTACACAGGATTAGACATTCTAATTAATTAATTAATTGAGATTATGTTTGTTCCTTGAACTGATCACAGGACTATCAAGAACATCACAAGCTCACTGCAGCTTTTCTCCACAGCAGGGAGAGTACCCCCCAGTGAATAAAATTTGGAGGGGTGGTAAGAGACAAGAATAAAACTGGGTTTGGCTATCCGTGCCTCATGCTTGTTTGGCATCCCTTTTAGAGTTCTCCAAGTAAATAGTTACTGCTTCTGCAGGTATTGGTGTGCTCCAGCTTCTGTTCCCATAATACAGTCCTAAGGGAGCACAGTTCTAAAAGAAACAACATGATCTTGGCAGAGACACCGCTCAGCTCCAAACTCAACCATTTATGTAATTGCACAAAACTCTCTACAACTTTTCACAGAGACCAGTAATTAGAGCCTTTCATCCCCAAGTCATCCTCCTTCCCAGGTGAATCCTCTGACCAGCCATCTGGTTTTAGGATACCCAACTCCTGCAGTAACTGCCTTACTGGCCTAATTGCTTCTGCTCCTGTCCTCAAAACAATTAATTTTCCACACAGCCAAGTGATCTTTTTTAAATGTAAATCAGCTTATGTCACTTCTCTGCCTAAAATCCTTCAATGGATTCTCACTGCCTCGAGAACAAAAGACAAGCTTTCCAGGCCCTGTGTGATCTTGCCCAGGCCTCCATCACCATCCGCATCTTAACCCACTCCTCCCCTTTCACGAAATGCTAGCCAAACAGTCTTGCTTTTATTCATCAGGCATTCCAAACTGTTTGTGAGTCTTTGCACATCCATCTTCCTTGAATACTCTTTCCCCAGTGAGCTTATATTCATCTTCTGACTTCATACAACTATCACCTTTGCTTCTGTGGAAGAAACTGGTCAGATGCTCACCCAAATGTCCTCTTTGTGAACACAAGTAAACTGCATTTCCCAGCTCCATGCATCTAGGCATGTGTGAGTAGTTCTCACCAATGGAAAATGAGGGGAAGTAATATTTCAATACTAGACCAAGGCAGTTAAAGGGTGGCTGAGCCATTTTCTTGTTCTCTTCCTCCATCCTCTTCAAGGTGACTTTAAGCACATGTTTTGAAGGTGACGGAGTCATAGCATAGAAGTCTTAATACCTGAGTTACTATTTAGAGTATAATAGCTACTTGACCAAGAACATCCATGTTGGATTTTGAACAAGAAAATAAACCTTGATTATGTTCTGCTAGTGAGTTTTAAGAGTGTTTCAGCAGGTATCGTATACTGGATATATCTTCTATGAGTATCTTGTCCACCTTACTCTTGACCACAATACCCTGTTTTTTTCAGGGTGCGCCAAACAATTATCTTGCCAGATGGCAGTCAGCACTTTCTATTTGTCCTATGAATTTAAAATTAGGGGAAAACATATACTTACAACAGGAAGTTGAGTTTTTTTTTTTTTTTTTTTTTTTTTGAGACAAAGTCTTGCTCTGTTACCCAGGCTGGAGTGCAGTGGTGTGATCTACCACACCTGGCTAATTTTTTTGTATTTTTAGTAGAGATGGGGTTTCACTGTGTTAGCCAGGATGGTCTCAATCTCCTGATATCATGATCCTCCAACTTCTGCCTCCCAAAGTGCTGGGATTACATGCGTGAGCCACCATGCCCTGCGAGATACTTTTTTTTTTAAAATCAGTCATTGTGACTGTGACCAGAAAAACAAATCCCACTAAAGAATGTCCTAAACAGATTATTTTTTGGTCATATAACCTGGAGTTCGGTGACCTGACATTGGTTCAGGAGTTGAAAGATGTTAGGAGTGCAGTCTCTGTAGTTCTCTTGTCTCATAGTCATGAAATGATGTGTTCTTGATTAAGCAGGAACACCCTACTTAGTATCAGACTTCTTGGAAGTCTCCCTAATTGCCACAGTCCCTATCTTTTTGGCTTCATCTCAGTGGTCCTTCTACATTGTTAATACTCTGGTATAAATGTGTTCCATTATTCCCTATAACATGACTGAAACCAATCTAAAGTATTAACATTTTAAATATGTTTTTGGGCCAGGTGCAATGGCTCATACCTGTGATCCCAGCTACTAGGGAGCCTGAGGTGGGTGGATTGCTTGCACACAGGAGTTTCAGGCTGTAGTGAGCTATGATTGTGCCACTGTACTCCAGCCTGGGTAACTGATATCCTGTCTCAATAAATAAGTAAATAGATATGTGTATATATAATATTACATATTTTACATGTTTTTCCTCCGCACCCTTTCCCACATCTCAGGAACCTGTCAGCAACTCATCCAGTTTAAAGCTGCTATTCCTCTACATCAGTGGTTTGGGAGAACATGGTCTTTATTTCACTCATTCTTTACCTCCTCTTTCTCTTCTTGTATTGGAATGGGGGAGGGCATATTAAAGGAAGAAAGTCTAAACTTATGTGATTAATGTACCATTGGTGTGTTCTGTAAAGAGAGAGTTTAAATGCTGACTCCTGTGTGAGATATTGCGGTTCTCTGGAGCTCTCCATGAGGACTGGAGCACTAACTGACTTTGATTGCCTCTTTGTGATGCCCAGCCCACACCACCCTTTGGCTCTTCAGCTTCTGACCCTGACAATGTATCCACAGCTTCCTGGTGCTAAAGTTCCTCACCCTTGTGCACAGACCCCCTGGGAAAGGTCCCAACAAACCCTCAGCACTGGTTACCTTTCAAGGAACCCACAGGAAACTCATGAATATTTGTCCTACCAAACTGGAAGTGCAGCCTAGACAGCAGCTTGCTTTTCTCACCCTACCCTGTCCCAGCCAGCCTGACTGTTACTTCTCCGTCTGAGAAGTGCCGCTCTCTATAATTCCTATGGGTCCAAATCCCCATAAGAGGTTCAAATTATGTTCTCCCAAGAATCTTGCATGCCACATTCCACCCTGGCGGCCAGATGGGTCTGTATATTTCTGAGCTTAGTAAGTCTCCATCTAGAGAATGTAATGCTGAATGAATGTAATGCCTCTCTCTCACATGGGAACATGAAATATATACAAATGGTTCTATTGGAGCCCTCCTCACTCAGTTTAGAATGAAGGGAGCAGCACTATTCCTTTGTCTTGCGGGGAGAAGTTATCCCTATTCGTAAAGATTCCCATCAATGAACCTTTTATTTCTAATCTCATATACAATAGAAAGGGTAGTGGTCTCTGGATCAGTTTTACTATATTAGAATAAACTTCATGTGGATATATCTAGTACCCTTATTTGGAATGCGGTGGTTCCTGTCACCTCTTGTCCTCAGTTTTGATATGTTATCCAAAGATCTTAGACAACTGAAAAACTAATTTAACTTCCTCTTTTATGCAAATATTCTTATAAAATATGAAGTTTCCTTTCTGTGTGTGTGCTTTATTTCTATGGAGTATTGTCTACAAATCTTATTTCTTTTTAAAATCACTCAACTGAGTTTTTAATATTCATTCATGTATCAGTCAGGACCCAGTCAGAAAAATAGAAACCATACTAAGTATTTCAAGAAGAGGACTTTTAATACAGAGACTAAATTACAAGTATTAGAGGACTGAAAGAGTAGAAAGAAGTTGCTGTTGTTATTCAAAAATTAGTAACTTTAGAAATCAGAATATTCCAAGGCCTGTGAAAACACAAGGGAAGAGGTGATGTGATTACCAGAAACTAGAAGCTCAGAGAAGGGACTTCTTTGACTGATACTCAGACTATTATGGGAGAAACTCCCTCCACGTAACTTGGTGCTTGTACCTCTGAGGAAAGGCATGGCCCTGAGGGTTGGAAAGCAAGGGATGACTCAGACTGCCAAGTGGGTAGTCAGACTGCTGCTAATATCTCTGAGAAGTGTGGCAAAGTTGATGCCGAGTGCAGAACAAGCTAGTAGAAGCCAAATGGCTGCAGCTGAGATCATGTGACAACTGGAAAACAGGAATGAAGTCTCTTCCTAGCTTTCAGTTTTCCTTCAGGGCTTCCCATTCGCAGACCCTAATAGGAAATCAGCTGGCAGTGGATTCTGGGAAGTGTAGTTTGTAGAATCCCAGCTGCAGCAACACCACCAGAATGTGGGGGAGGGGGTGGATAGGGGAGGTAATTGGGGAGTTGCAAGGGGAGATGTGGAGAGGCTAGCAGCTGAAAGAAAATAGGTAAATAACCAGTGTAATCCAAGCTGCTCATCTAGTTTGTGGCTTCCATTAGCTGCAGGAGTATTCCATAGTATGCATCCACCATAGTAAATTTATCCATTCACCTGGTTGCCTCAAATTCTTTGCTACCTGGAGAAATTAAAACCCTTGAAGCTAGGATTTTGAGTACAAGGTAAGTTCCACCAATTAGACTTACTCATTTGAGATTTGGAGGTAAAGGCTATCTTTCTGCTGTTTTGGCTGTTGCTGCTGGAAAGCAAGTTTATGTAGATTTTGAGCCTTCTGCAACAGCTTTCCAGCTTTGAAAACCTGCAGCATTCCCACTGAAGTCAAGAACAGAACAAGGATGTCTACTGTAATGGCTAAAGTTCAACCTAGGACTGGACATTCAACAAGTAAAATAAATCTACTGTGTAATAGTATAAGTTTGACTACGATAAATTGTGGTTAAGAAGAAAAACTGGCCAGGTGTGGTGGCTCACGCTTGTAATCCCAGCACTTTGGGAGGCCTAGGCAGGTGGATCATGAGGTCAGGAGTTTGAGACCAGGTGGCCAACACGGTGAAAACCCATCTCTACTAAAAATACAAAAATTAGCTGGTTGTGATGGCACGCGCCCCAGGAGGCTGAGGCAAGAGAATTGCTTGAACACAGGAGGCAGAGATTGCAATGAGTTGAGATTGCACCACTGTACTCCAGCATGAGTGACAGAGCAAGACTCAGTCTCAAAAAACAAAAACAAAAATAATTATTGGAAGAATAGCGATAAGTAATTCACAGAACTATGAAGTCTGGAAGTGAGGCATGAAACAGGAATCAACAGAGGATGAACAACTGCAAAAACTAAGGTCACATGTTAGAATCAGTCTGGTAAGGATGGCACTGCTGGCACCACTGCTATTGGACTTTTCTGTTGCTCTTGGTACACAGATTAATTAGAATTCTCAATTAATGAGAACTGAGTTAATCCTCCTCCTAAGTTCATGACACTATGTCAGGATCAGTCCATGAAAGGCCCCTCTCCTGTTCTTTAATTTGTTCCCTTCATCCCTGATAGTCAGTTCCTCTTATGTTCCCCCATAGTGCATTTGTTATATGTCCCTAGACATATATGTGTCTTTAGCAAAATATATAGTGGTTTTGGTGTATGTATGTTGTGGCAGAGACTTGCCAGCTGTTTCTCACACCCATTTCCTTCATCCCAGGAAATCAGCTGGACTGTATTTCCCAGCTTCCCTTATAGTCAAGAGTGGCCATGTGATTGAGTCTAACCAGTTGGATGGTAGTGAAACTAATGTATGTTATTGCCAGACTTGGGTCCTTAAATTTTCTTATGCATAATCCCTTATATCATAATCAAATTGCTGAGAGCCAAAGATAAAACATTGAAAATAATAGAAAGACACATGTACAGAGAACAAGGATATGACTTAAAAGCCAATGTCTCATCAAAAACAATGGAGGACAGATGATATTGGAATGACATATTCAAAGTGCTTAAAAAGGAAAAAAATATGTCAAACAAGAATTCTGTATCAAGCAGTTTCATTGCCTGGACTTAAAGTGAAAACAAGGTAAAGACATTTTGAATGTGGGGAAAAGAACAAAAACAAGGAATTTATTAATAACAGACCTGCATTACAAAAAATTATGTTCTTTGGGCAAAGGAAAGATGGTACCAGATGGTAACTCAGATCCACAGAAAAAAATAAAAACACCAGAAATGGCAAATATGTGGACAAATATAAAATTTATTTCTTCTTATTTCTTTAAAATACATAAGACTATTTAAATAAAAAAATATATAACACTATGTACTGGATGTATAATATATATTGATTATATATCTATATGGCAATAACTCAGAAGGTGGGATGGGGGAATTTATTGGAGTTATATTGCTGAATATTACCATATTTTAACTGAAACAACTCATATCATTACCCCTAAGTGGACTGTAATGAGTTTAAGATTTATAGTGTAATCCCACTAAAATATAATGTGGGAGGATTGCCTGAGGCCAGGAGTTTGAGACCAGCCTAGGCAATATAGTGAGAACCTGTCTCTACAAAAATGTAATAATGATAATCAAAGCTCTCACCTCAATAACCTAGAAAAAAAGAGCAAAATAAATTCAAAGCAAGAAAAAGGAAGGAAATAATAAAGATAAAAGCAGAAATTCATGAAATTAGAAACAACAACAACAACAACAATAGAGCAAGCCAGTGAAACAAAGGGCAGGTTCTTTGAAAAGATCAATAAAATTACAAACCTCTAGCAAGACTGAAAAAGAAAAATAAGAGAAAAGACACAAATGATCAATACCAGAAATTAAACAGCAAATACCACTACAGACTATGTAGACATAAAACAGTAAGGGAATACTGCAGAACCTCTATGTACATATTTTTGGCAATGTAGATGAGAAGAAACAACTCCTCAAAACAAAATAACACAACTCATGCAATATGAAGTAAATAAGTTGCCCTGTAACTATTAAGGAAATTAAATTTATAATTTAAAAATTACCAAGAAAAAAAACTCCAGGGCCTGATTGTTTCACTGGGGAATTCTAACAAATGTTTAAAGAAGAAATAACACTAATTCTATACAATCTCTTTCAGAAAATAGAACACCTACCAATTCATTTTATGAAGCTATTACTCTGATACCAAAACCAGAAAGAAATGGTATAAACAAAGAAAACTACAGACCAATATCTTTCATGAATACAGACACAAAGTTCTTAACAAAATAGTATGCAGCAATATAAAAAAAGAATTATACACCATAACCAAGTGGTGTTTATTCTAGGGATAGTTCAATAATGGAAAATAAACCAGTGTAATCCATCATATTTTAAGGCTAAAGAAGAAAAAATTACAGGATTATATCAACAGATGAAGGAAAAAGCACTTAACAAAATATAATACCCATTTGTGATTTTTTAAAAATCTCAGAAAACTAGGAATAGAGGAAATCTTTAACTTCATAAAGACCATCTATTAAAAAAAATACAGCTATTATTACACTTAATGGTGAAAAACTGGATGCCTCCTTTAAAATTAAAAAGAAGACAAGGATTTTCAAACTCATCACTCTTATTGAGTTTAATATAGTGCTAGAAGTTCTAGCCAGTGCAATAAGGCAAGAAAGAAATAAAAGACATAAATTTAAAAAGAACTAAGCTGTCCCTATTTGCAGGTGACATGTTTGTCTACATGGAAACTCCCAAGGAATCTACAGAAAATTTCTAGAATTAATAAGTGAGTTCAACAAGTTTGCAAAATACAAATTAAACATAAACTATATACTAGAAGTGCACACATAAAATTATAAAATTACATTTATACTCAAAAAAATACTTGCTGTAAATCTAACAAAACATATATAGAACTTATATGCTGAAAGCAATACAACCCTGATGAAAAAAACAAAGACCTAAATAGACATATTTATATGGATTGTAAAACTCAACATAGTAAAGACGGCAATTATCCCTACATAGATAAAGAAGTCTAACACAATTCCTATCATCATCCCAGCCAAGATTTTTTGTAGACATAAACAAGATTATTCTAAAATTTATATGGAAAGGTAAGGGAATCAAGATAGCTAAGATTTTGAAAAATAAGGATAAAGGGAGGAATGAATCTACCCAATTGTAAGACTTACTGTAGTTACAGTAATCAAGATTGTATAGTATGGGTGGAAGGAGAGATAGGTAAATCATGTAAATCAATAGAATAGAATAGAGAACTCAGAAATAAACCCACACAAATATGTCCAACTGATTCTTTTTTTGACACAGGAGTTTTGTTTTGTTTTTTTTTTCTTTTTGAGACAGAGTTTCACTCTTGTGGCCCAGGCTTGAGTGCAATGGCGTGATCTCGGCTCACTGCAACCTCTGCCTCCCGGATTCAAGCAATTCTCTTACCTCAGCCTCCCGAGTATATGGGATTATAGGCGCATCCCACCACGCTCGCCTAATTTTTGTATTTTTAGTAGAGACAGGGTTTCTTCATGTTGGTCAGGCTGATCTCGAACTCCTGACCTCGTGAGCCATCCACCTGGGCCTCCCAAAGTGCTGGGATTACAGGCGTGAGCCACCTTGCCTAGCCAATTCTATAACTTTTAATTAAATCAACTGAACTGAATGGGTACACATTTATTTAAAGCATTTTAAAAGACTAGCACAATAATCATATCATTATCTACAAATAAGAATGTTGTTTTTAGAAAGGCTACTCCATATTCCTTTGATATATTATAATCTAATATTGTGTTATTGGATAGTTGTTTTCTCTGATTTTTGTAAATGTTCATGTTATCTGCAATCAACATCCTTCATACATACATGTTTAAGGACTTTTTTTTTAAATCAGTACTTTAGGGAAAAAATCTTATAGGTGGATTTACTGGGTCAAAGGCTACGTACAATAAAAGTTTTTGTATATGTGTTGCTAAATTGCCTTCCAGACTAATTGAACAGATCTAAATTCTTATCAGCAGTGTCCAAAATTGTCATGGGAAAACTTTTCAATGAAGCAAGGCCAATTGATCTATAGCACTTTTGGTTGCTGAGAATGTCTAATAAAAGCAAAAGAACAAATGAAACAAAGTATTTCCCAATGGAGTGCTTCATAACCCAGACACACCCATTTCCTATTCCTTATGTTATTCCTTACTTTCTTCCAATGTCCACTTTAATTTTTAATTTTTATGAGTGTGTAGTACATGAATATATTTATGGGGTACATGAAATATTTTCATACACATGCAATGCATGATAATCACATCAGGGTAAATGGGGTATCCATCACACCAAACATTTATCCTTTCTTTGTGTTACAAGCATTCCAATAATACTCCTTAGTTATTGAAAAATGTACAATAAATTTTTGTTGACTGTAATCACCCTGTTGTGCGATCAAATACTAGATCTTATCATTCTGTCTAACTATGAATATATTTTGGTACCCATTAACTATCATTTATCTGCCCACCCCCCACCACCACTTTCTTTCCCATCTTTCTACTCTTTATCTCCATGAGTTCAATTGTTTTAATTTTTAGCTTCTACAAATGAGTGAGAACATATGTTACAGGATCTTTGGGGTGTTGTTTTTCTGTCCAGAAACTTTTGTGGCCGGGAGCGCCTTTGCCCAAGTTTTGCTCGGACCAGCTGGGCTTGTTTCACCCACTCAGCCTGGCAGGCTGTGCTTGGCTCACACTACTGGCCTGGGTCCCATGCCTGTCAAGGGTAAGTCAGGCATGGAATGTGAGGGGAGTGTGAGCAAGCATGGGGTCTGCCTACTCCACACAGGCAGACGTGCTGGCTGCTGCAGCAAAGCAAACAGGTCTAGTTGCCAGCACGGGTGCTAGCTCTCTGCAAGTCTGCAGCCAGACCAGGTGCATGGCAAGCAGCTTCCATGGCTGGCACATGGGAACACGTTGGTGTCTGGAAGCTTGGAGACACCAGGAGCTGCAGGGCACCAAAGAGGGAGTTACAGCCCTGGCTCGGGGAGCTCGCAGATCTGGGCTCTCTGAAGGGCTGCAACTCTCCTTTCCTTCTCTTTGTCTGCAACGTGGTGAGCAAGGGGCATGTCTCAGCCCTGTTTGTGTTATCTTTGGCCTCACCATTTGGTGGGTCCTGAGTTTTTGTCCTGCAACCAGGAAGAATGAGGTAGGCAGACAAGTGGAGGGTTAGCAAGACAAAGAGGAGCTTTATTGAGCAATAGAACAGGTCAGAGGAACCCTGCAAGGGGCAGCTCCTTTCCACAGCCAGGGTATCCCAAGGAGTATTCAGCTCCTGGCAGAGAGGGTAGCTCCTCTCCACTAGGCAAGTCATCCCGACAAGTGTTCAGTTCTCAGCAGAGAGGGTAGCTTCTCTCTGCACCTGGTCGTCCCAATGTCTGCTCAGTTCTGGCTGAAACCGGGGCATTTATCTACCTCAGAGGGGAGGAAGTGCCCACCAATTGGTCCACGGGCAGCCATGGGCTGGCAGGGAAAAGCGCCATGAGTTCCCACTCCTGTCTGTGGGACTGGCAGCTCAGACCCCAGCCTTCCTGCCCTCCCTGGCCTGAAGGTGGGGCCTCACCCGGGACCCGCCCCTTCTGCCCAGGAACCTGTCTGCCTCCTGCTACCGTTCCTAGCGCCCAGGCTATAGGTGCCAAGGGGCGCCTGAGGCCAGCGCCAAGCTGCCCTCAGCCCCTCCCTCAGCTTTCCTTCTATGCTGGTTGGCGCCCAAAGCCTGGAGAGGGCCGAGGCAGTAGGGATCTGGCGTGGCAGCACTGCCCCAGAGCACGTGCACACTTGGCTGGGCAATGATGTAACAATACCTGGGCTTGGCCCCTACTTTGCTATGAGATTGGAGAAGTGCCACAGCAGGGAGAAGCCACTAATCGAGACCAGGGCTCCCGCCTGCTCTATGGAGCGGGAGGCCTGATCTACAGCCTTGGTTTGAGTGGCTGCAGCTTTGCCTGGAAGGGCGGGGTTCCCGCCTGCTCCCGGTCCCGAGAGCACAGGGATGCTTGGGTCCACAGCTGTGGCTTGGGTCCACAGCACCTGGGGAGCTCCTGCAGGTTCCAAGGAGCATGCAGCCCTGCCTGTGCCTCCGTGCTGCAGCCAGAGTGATGGCCTCAGCCGCTCTAGATGGTCTACCGCTGCCATCACATGCGAAGTTTATCTCTCTGTACTTGGCTTGTATCACTTAATATTTGTCCTCCAGTTTCATCCATGTTGTTGCAAGTGACAAGATCTCATTCTTTCCTATAGCTGAACAGTATTTCATTGTGTATATGTACCACATTTTCTTTATTCATCTGTTGATGGATACATAGGTTGCTTACCAAATCTTGGCTATTGTGAATAGTGCTGCAATGAACATAGGAGTGTAGATACCTTTTCCATATACTGATTTTTCTTTTGGCGGTGGAGGGGTATATACCTAGCAGTGACTTTTTTGGATCATATGGTAGTTCTTTATTCAGTTTTTTGTGGAACCTCCATACTGTTATCCACAATTCTTGTATTAATTTACATTCCCACCTACACTGTACAAAAGTTTATTTTCTCCCCATCGTTGCCAGCATTCATTATTGCCTGTCTTTTGGATAAAAGCCATTTAACTGAGGTGAGATGATATCTCACTGTAGTTTTGATTTGCATTTATCTGATGATTAATGATGTTGAACACCTTTTCATTTTCCTGTTTGCCATTTGTTTATCTTCTTTTGAGAAATGTCTATTCAGATCTTTGCCTGTTTTTAAAATCAGATTATTAGATTTTTTTTAAAATTTTCTTTTTGAGATGGAGTCTCACTCTAATGTCCGGGCTGGAGTGCAGTAGCGCGATCATAGCCCTCTGCAGCCTCCACCTCTCGGGTTCAGGCGATTCTTGTGCCTCAGCCTCCCTAGTAGCTAGGATTACAGGTATGTGCCACCATACCTGGCTAATTTTTTTATTTTTTTAAAGTGAAGATGGGGTTTCACCATGTTGGCCAGGCTAGGTCTCAAACTGCTGACCTCAATTGATCTGCCTGTCTCAGCTTCCCAAAGTGCTAGGATTACAGGTGTGAGCCACCATGCCTAACCTAGATTTTTTTTTCCTTCCCTCCCTCCCTTCCTTCCTTTTTTTTTTGCTCTTGTCGCCCAGGCTGGATTGCAGAGGCATGATCTCAGCTCACTGCAACCTCCACCTCTCAGGTTCAAGCAATTCTCCCATCTCAGCCTCCCAAGTAGCTGGGATTACCACCGTGCCTGGCTAATTTTTGTATTTTTAGTAGAGATGGGGTTTTACCATGTCAGCCAGGCTGGTCTTGAACTCCTGACCTCAAGCAATCCACCTGCCTTGGCCTCCCAAAGTGCTGGGATTACAGGTGTGAGCCACTGCACCTGGCCAGTTTTTTTTTTTTTTTTTTTCTTATAGAGTTGTTTGAGCTCCTTATGTATTCTGGATCTTAAACCCTTGTCAGATGGATAGTTTGCAAATATTTTTTCCCATTCTGTGGTTTTTCACTTTGTTGATTATTTCTTTTACTGTGCAGAAGCTTTTTAACTTTATGTGATCCCATTTGTCCATTTTTGCTTGATTGCTTGTGCTTTTTGGATATTACTAAAGAAATCTTTGCCCAAATCAATGTCCTGGAGTTTCCCCCAAATTTTCTTTGAGTAGTTTCATAGTTTGAGGCTTTAGATTTAAGTCTCTAATCTGTTTTGATCTGATTTTTGTATATGGCAAGAGAGAGGGGTCTAGTTTGATTCTTCTGCATATGGAGATCCAGTTTTTGCAGCACCATTTATTGAAGAGACTGTGCTTTCCCCAGTGTATATTCTTGGCACCTTTGTCAAAAATGAGTTCACTGTAGAGGTATTGATTTATTTCTGGGTTCTGTATTCTGTACCGTTGGTCTATGTGCCTGTTTTTATGCCAGTACCATGCTGTTTTGGTTACTGTAGCTATGTAGTATAATTTGAAGACAGGAAATATGATTCCTTCAGTTTTGTTCTTTTGCTCAGGATGGCTTTGGCTATTCTGGCTCTTTTATGCTTCTATATGAATTTTAAGATTATTTTTTCTATTTCTGTGAAGAATGTTACTGGTATTTTGATAGGGATTGCATTGAACCTGTAGATTGCTTTGGATAGTATGGACATTTTAACAATATCAGTTCTTCCAATCTATGAACATGAAATATCTGTCTTCTACTTTTTGTGTGTGTCCTCTTCAGTTTCTTGCATCAGTGTTTTATAGTTTTCATTGCAGAGATCTCTCACTTGTTTGGTTAAGTTTATTCCTAGATATTTTATTTGTAGCAATTGTAAATGGATCACTTTCTTGATTTCTTTTTCAGATTGTTTGTTGTTGGCATATAGAAAAGCTACTGATTTTTGTATGTTGATTTTACATCCTGCAATTTTAGTGAATTTGTTTATCAGTTCTAATAGCTTTTTGGTGGAGTCTTTAGGTTTTTCCAAAAATAGGATAATATCATCTGCAAGTAGGGATAATTTGACTTCCTCATTTCCAACTTGGATGCCATTTATTTTTTTTCTCCTATCTGATTGCTCAGGTAGGAGATTTCTAGTACTATGTTGGATGACAGTGGTGAAAATGGGCATCTCTGTCTAGTTCCAGATCTTAGAGGAAAAACTTTCAGTTTTCCCCCATTCAGTATACTACCTGTGGGCCTGTAATATATGGCTTTTATTGTGTTGAGGTATGTTCCTTCTATGCCCAGTTTTTGGAGGTTTTTTAAACTCATAAAAGGATGTTGAATGTTATCCAATGTTTTAAAAGCATCAGTTAAAATGATCATATGGTTTTTGTTCTTCATTCTGTTGATATGATGTATCACGTTGGTTGATTTGCATATGTTGAGCCATCCTTGCATCCCTGGGATAAATCCCACTTGGCCATGATGAATGATCTTTTTAATGGGCTGTTGAATTACATTTCCTAGTATTTTACTGAGGATCTTTGTATAAATGTTCATCTTTGTATAAATGTTCATCCTTTTTTTGATGTGTCTTTTGGTATGAGGGTAATACTGGCTTCATAGAATGAGTTTCAAAGTACTCCCTCCTCTATTTTTTTTAATACTTTGAGTGGGATTCATATTCGTTTTTTAAATATTTGGTAAATTTAATCAGTGGAGCTATTGGGTGCTGGGGTTTTCTTAGCGGGAAGATTTTTTATTATGGCTTTGATCTCATTACTTGTTATTGGTCTATTTAGGTTTTGGATTTCTTCATGGTTTAATCTTGGTAAGTTGCATACATCAAGGAATTGATGTCTTCTAGCTTTTCCACTTTATTAGCATGTAGTTGCTCATAGTAGTCTCTGATGATCCTTTGAATTTCTGTGATATCAGTTGTAATGACTCTTTTTCATCTGATTTTATTTAGGTCTTCTCTCTTTTATTCTTAGTCTGGCTAAAGGTTTGCTGATTTTGTTTATCTTTTCAAAAGACCTGTTCCTTTTATTGGTCCTTTGTATTTTTTAAATCAATCTCATTTATTTGTGCTTGATGTTTATTATGTCTTCTTTTAATTTTGGATTTGATTTGCTTTTGCTTTTCTAGTTCTTGAAGATACATCATTAGATTGTTCATTTGAAGGTGTTATACTTTTTTGATTAGGTGCTTGTTGCTATAAACTTTCCTCTTTAATACTGCTTTTGTTGTATCCCATAGATTTTTGTCTATTGTATTTCTATTTTCATTTGTTTCAAATATTTTAAAATTTTTCTTATTTGTTGATCCACTGACCATTAAGCATATTATTTAATTTCCATGTGTTCGTATAGTTTTCAAAGTTACTCCTATTATTGATTTTACTCCATTGTGATCAAAGAAGATGCTTGATATTATTTCACATATTTTTTGAAATTTTTAAGGCTTGTTTTTGTGGCTTACCATATGGTTTATCAATGAAAATGTTCCATATATTGAGGGGAAGATTATAATATGTATTCTTCAGCCATTGGATGAAATGTTCTATAAATATATATAAGATCCATTTACTTTACAGTGCAGATTAAATCTGACATTTCTTTGTTGATTTTCTGTCTGGATGACCTGTCTAATGCTGAAAGTGGAGTGATTAAGTTGTCAGCTGTTATTGTATTGGGGTCGATCTCTCTCTTTAGTTCTAATAATATTTGCTTTATATATCTAGGTGCTCCAGTGTTGGGTGCATATATATTTACAACTGTTATATCCTCTTGCTGAATTTGCTCCTTTATCATTGTGTAATGATCTTTGTCTTGAAATTTGTCTGATACAAATATAGCTACTCCTGCTTTTTTTTGGTTTTAATTTGCATGGAATATCATTTTCTATTTTTTTATTTTTAGTCTATGTGCGTCTTTGTATGTGAATTGTGTTTCTTGCAGGCAAAAGATTACTAGGTCTTGTTTTTTCATCTGTTCAGTAATTCTATGTCTTTCGATTGGAGAGTTTAGTGCATTTACAATCAATGTTATTTTTGAAAAGTACGGACTTACTCTTGCCATTTTGTTATTTGTTTTCTGGTTTTGTGATCCTTCCATCTGTCTATCCATCTTCCTTTTTGTGAAGGTGATTTTCCCTGGTGGCATGTGTTTTGTTTGTTTGTTTGTTTTTTGAGACAGAGTTTTGCTCTTGTTACCCAGGCTGGAGTGCAATGGCATGATCTTGGCTCATTGCAACCTCTGCCTCTCAAGCTCAAGTGATTCTCCCACCTCAGCCTCCCAAGTAGCTGAGATTACAGGTGCATGCCACCACACCCAGCTAATTTTGTATTTTTAGTAGAGATGGGTTTCCACCATATTGGCCAGGCTGGTCTCAAACTCCTGACCTCAAGTGATCCACCCACCTTAGCCTTCCAAAGTGCTGGGATTATAGGCATGAGCCACCGCACATGTCTTTTAATTTTATTTTTTGTTTCCTCTGTGTATTTTCAAATAGCCTATCTTCAAGCTCATTGATTCTTTCTACTTCTTGATCCATTCTGCTGTTGTAAGACTCTATTGCATTCTTCAGTATGTCAATTGAATTTTTCAGCTTTAGGATTTCTGGTTGATTCTTTTACATTATTTTACTCTCTTTGTAAAATTTATCTGATAGGATTCTGAATTCCTTCTCTGTGTTATCTTGGATTTTTATGAGTTTCTCAAAACGGCTGTTTTGAATTCTCTGTCCAAAAGGTCACATATCTCTGTTACTCCAGAATTTGTCATTGGTCCCTTATTTAGTTTGTTTGGTGAGGTCATGTTTTCCTAGATGGTCTTGATGCTTATGGATGTCCATCAATGTCTGGGTAATGAAGAGTTAGGTATTTATTGTAGTCTTTGCAGTCTGGGTTTATTTATACACACTCTTTTTGGGAATGCAATCAAAATATTCAAAGAGAATTTAGTGTTGTGATATAAGTCTTTGGTCACTGTAGCCATATCTGCATTAGTGAGAACCCCCAGCCTAGTAATGTTGTGGCTCTTGTAGATTCATAGAGGTACCACCACTTTGGTGGTTTTGGGTAAGATTCATGAGCATTCCCTTGATTGTGAGGCAAAGACTCTTGCTCTCTTCCCTTAATTTCCCCCAAACCAACAGAATCTCTCTCTCTGTGTTGAGCTGCTTGAAGCTGGGGAAAAGGTGACATATGCACCCCTGTGGCCACCATCACTGTGATTGTGCTGGGTCACACCTGAAGTCAGCACAGCACTGGGTCTTGCCCAAGGCCCACGGTGACTACTGTCTGGTTATCGCTGATGTTTCCTCAAGGCCCAAGGTATCTACAGTCAGCAGGTGATGCATCTAGCCAGCCTTGCGGCCTTCCCTTCAGGGTGGCAAGCTGCCCCTCAGCCCAGAAATACCATCCGATAGCTGGGTCCTGACGTCAGGGACCTTAATGATATACTTGGTGCCCTATTCTACTGTGGCTAAGCTGGCACACAAGGCACAAGACAAGTCCTTCCCACTCTTTCCTCTCCTTTCCTGAAGCAGAAGGAGCCTCTTCCTGTGGCCACCGCCACTCTAAGCCTGCAGCAAGTACTGCTTGGCTAATGCCATTGTTCATTTAAGATCCAACAGCTTATCAGTCAGCGTGTGGTGAATGCTGCTAAGCCTGGATCTCTCCCTGCAGAGCAATAGACTCCCCTCTGGTCCAGGGCAGGTTAAGAAATGCCATCCAGGAACTAAGGTCTGGAATTAGGAACCCCAGGAACCCGCTTAGTGCTCTACCTCACCCTAGCCAAGCTGGTACCCAAGTTGTAAGACAAAGTCCCCTTTAAAGCAGGAGTCTCTCCTCCTGGCCACCACAGCTAGGAATGTGTTGGGTCACACCTGAAGCCCTCACAGCACTGGGTCTTACTGAAGGTCCCTGGGTAAGTACTGCCTGGCAATCGCTGAGGTTTATTCAAGGCCCAAGAGCTCTTTAGTCAGCAGGTGATGAATCCTTCTAGGACTGGGTCCTTCCCTTGAAGGATGTGGATTCCCTTCTGGCCCAGGGTGTGTCTAGAAATGTTGTCTGGGAGATAGGGCCTGAAATGGGGGCCTCAGGACTCTGCCTTGTGCTCTATTCTGCTGTGAGTAACCTAGTGTCCAAGTTGCAAGACAGAGTCCTCTTTACTTTACCCTCCCCTCTCCTTAAGTGGAAGAGTCTCTCCCAGAGCTGCAAACTGCACTGCCTGAGGTTGGGGACAGGTAATGCAAGCACTCCTTTGATTGCCTCAGCTGGTGTCTCACTAGGTCATGTATACCCCAAGTCCACTGGCTCCAAGCCCAGCACAGCACCAGGACTCGCCCAGAAATTGCAGTCCCTGTGGCCTAGACTGCCTTTCAAGTTTATTTGGATACCAGGGCACTTTAGCATATTGTCATGGGGCTTGCCAGAACTCAGGTTCCAGGAACTGAAATGGACAATTCCCCTCTGGCTGGGGCTGGTCTAAATTCTTCCTTCATGGGCACTGGCTGGATTCTGTTCTGTGCTGTTTTCCGCAATAGGCAGCACTGAGTTCTAGGGCAAAGTCCCACAATCACTCTGCTCTTTTTCCCCTAAGTGCACAGATTATCTCTCTGTGCCACCTGGCCACAGAAAAATAAACAGAAATAATGAAAATACAGCAAAGCAAAAGGTGTGAGATGCAGCTAAAGAAATGTTAGAGAGTAATGTATAGCTTTAAATGCTTATATGGGAAACAAGAAATACCTAAAATTGGCCAGGCGCAGTGGCTCATGCCTGTAATCCCAGCACTTTGGGAGGCCGAAGTAGGTGGATCACCTGAGGTCAGGAGTTTGAGACCAGCTTACCCAACGTGGTGAAACCCCATCTCTACTGAAAATACAAAAAGTAGCTGGGCTTGGTGGGACATACCTGAAATCCCAGCTACTCGGTAGGTTGAGGAAGGAGAATCACTTGAACCTAGGAGGTAGAGGTTGCAGTGAGCCGAGATAGCATGCCACTGCACTCCAGCCTAGGTGACAGAGCAAGACTCTGTCTCAAAAAACAAACAAACAGAACCTTAAATAAATAATCAAAGTTTCCACATTAAGAAGCTAGAAAAAGAGAAAATTAAAAGAAAAGTAAAAGCAAGGAAATTTAAAAAGATAAAAGTTGAAAGCAATAAAGTAGAAACTGGAGAACCAGTAGAGAAAATCAATGAAACACAAAGTTAATTCTCTGAAAGGATCAACAGAATTGACAAATCTTCTATTTAGACTGATCAAAAGTATAAAGACTGAAAATATGAATGAAGCAGGGATATCCCTATAGCTCCTACAGATATTAAAAGGATAATAAGGGACTATTATGAGCAACTTATACCAGTAACTTCAAGAACTTAGGTTCCATCTAAGATAAAATTTTTGAAAATACCACAATGGGCCAGTGTGGTGGCTCACACCTGTAATCTCAGCACTTTGGGAGGCCTTGTGAGGCCGAGGTGGGCGGATCACAAGGTCAGGAGTTCAAGACCAGCCTGACCAACATGGTGAAACCCTGTCTCTACTAAAAATTAAAAAATATTAGCCAGGTGTGGTGGCATGTGCCTGTAATCCCAGCTCCTCAGGAAGCTGAGGCAGAAGAATCGCTTGAACCTGAGAGGTGAGGTTGCAGTGAGCAGAGATTGTGCCACTGCACTCTAGCCTGGGCAGCAGAGCGAGACTCTGTCTCCAAAAAAAAAAAAAAAATATATATATATATATATATATATATATATATATATATACCACAGTGGACTCAGAAGTGAAAAACTTGATAGCCTTATATCTACTAAAGAAACAGAATTTGTAATTAAAAACCTCCCCCCGCCCCCCAACACACACACATAAAATCAAAACAAAAAAACTCCAGGCCTAGATGGCTTTACTGGCAAATTCTATCAATCTTTTAAGAAATGTCACTCATACATAAACTCTTTTAGAAAGTGGAGCAGGAGAGAACATTCCCAAATCCCCTTCCTCCCTCCCTGTGTCCCTCCCTCCCTCCCTCCCTCTCTCTTTCTTTCATCTTTTCTCTCTTTCTCTTTTTTTTTTTTTTTTGAGACAGCATCTTGCTCTGTCCCCAGGCGCCAGGTTGGAGTGCAGTGGCACAATTTTGGCTCACTGCAACCTCTACCTCCCGGGTTCAAGCAATTCTCTTGCCTCAGCCTCTCGAGTAACTGGAACTACAGGCACGCGCCACCACGCCCAGCTGATTTTTGTATTTTTAAAGTAGAGACGGGGTTTCTCCATGTTGGCCAGGATGGTCTCGATCTCTTGACCTCATGATCCGCCTGCCTTGGCCTCCCAAGGCGCTGGGATTACAGGTGTGAGTCTTTCTCTTTTTTTCTTCGACATAATCTTACTTTGTCACCCAGGTTGGAGTGCAGTGATACAGTACACAATCACAGCTTACTGCAGCCTCCACCTTCTGGGCTCAAGCAATTATCCCACCTCAGCCTCCTGTGTAGCTGGGACCACAAGTGCACACCACCACACTGAGCTAATTTTGTTTTTATTTTTTATAGAGATGGGTTCTCTCTATGGTGTCCAGGCTGGTCTTGAACTCCTGAGCTCAAGCTATCCTCCCACCGCAGCCTCTCAAATCTCAGCTCATTTTGTGTGTGACCATCTGAGACAGAAACCTGAGAGTGGAATTGCTAGAACAGAATATATTTAATTAATATTACTAAGTGCTGTCAGATTACTCCCCAGAGTAACTATACCAGCTTCCGGATCCACCAACAGTGCTTGAGGATTTTTGTTTTCCACTATCTCACTAAATCTTGATATGATAGAGGCAACAAAATGCTTTAGAGATAATGGATACTGGAGACAAATGCCTGGGTTCCAAAACTAGTTTTACCACTGGCTGTGTGACCTTGGACAATTTACTGAATATGTGTCTCAGTTTTCTCATCTGTAAAATGGAATAATAATAGTACCTATTTTACAGATACTAGGGCTTCATAAGCATTAGTGGATGAAACTGGCATTTTTTTTTTCTATTGCAGACATTTCTCCCATTTATCCTGTTTCTGAATATGGATTTCAAATTAGATTGTAAAGTTGCAAAAATAAATGAGTTTTTAGGTGAGCTGCAGAGTGCTAGTCAGATTTTTTTGGTCTTTAGATTATTAGTATATGTAGTATACAGAGCAGGATCACAATTTTTTTTACAAATTTGGATACATAAATAAAATTTAACTTTTTTTCTCAATTACTGATCTGATTTTCCTCACATATCTTACTCCTTCCTCTTCACTGGATAGTGGAAGAGGCTGGAAATAAATTTGGTTTCATTTCATTAAGTTTCATTTATTCTCTTTGAAATACGTGCTCAGAATTTTAAATTCCTCCCATTCTACCTCTGCTCCTCTCTAAAGTGGCATCTGGGTATAGAGGAGAGGGCTTATATTACCTTTTGATGTTAGGTTAAAGGGATCTTCAAGTCTAATACTGGTTTTGGCTGTGCACGAGTTGGAATCCTCTGGGTAGTTGGCCCAGTTTCATACCTGGGCATTCTGCCAACATTTGCCTCTAAAACTGATGAATTTGTGGTCTTGTGCCCCCTGTTCCTCCCTGCTCCCCCAGTTTGGCCCTCTCTCAACAACTCTTTTTGGTGCTAGAGACTTCAGTGATTCTCTGCCTCATACCCCCGTGGAGCTAAAGGCTCTCTAGTCAGTATCTACACCACATAGGGATCAAAGACACCTCTTCCTGACCATGCTGCTCTGCTCTCTTAATGCTAGTGGGACCGCAGTTAGTCCATCCATGCTGCAGAACAGCTTCCTTCCACAGTCCCAGTAGGGAAAAGGTTTTTGCCTTTTCCTCTTTGCCCTTGGTACTGTTGCTTCCTTCTCTGCGGCCTCACAGACCCAGGTCAGGTCAATTACATCATACTCTTCCCTCTCTTGTCTCTACTCCTTTATTTATCCCTGTTCATCACAATGGGAAGAAACATATTTCTCACATTTCTCCCCTTTGTCAAGACTCTTACTTCTTCCTTCCTTTCATTGTGTGGGATTTTAACTTCCTAATGGGATTTTAATTGCTCTAGTAGAACTTAATAGTGCAATTATCACATCTGGAACATTTTTACATAGCAGTCATTGTATGTGAGCTATGCTGTCATATGGAACTCATTTAATAATCTCTACTTGACAAAGTTTAACGACTTGGCTGGGCATAATTCAAGAATGACTTCAGTCTAGAAAATGGCATGGGTCTGTAGAAAATATTCTAACCAATTTCAGATGGTTTTACAGATATCTCACCATTGTTCCCTGTTCCCACTGGAGGACAAATAGTGGTAATAGTAAACATAGACAGATGGTTCATTTTTCCAAAAGGACTTCTTTTAATTCTCTACTAATGTCCTTTCCTGAAGGCACAGCCATGCACCCTGGTTGACTGTAGAAAAGAGCTCTGAGGAAAGTAGGGGAGTTTTTCTCTCTGCTCAGCCTTTTGTTAAAGGACATCAGTTGCACCACACTCACTGGTGAGTTATCATTTTGGAGGGGTTGTGAAGAGTGATCCTCAGTACAGGCATACCTCATTTGATATTGTGCTGTGCTTTATTGCACATCATAGTGTGTTTTATAAAAATTGAAACTTTGTGGCAACCCTGTGTTGTACAAGTCTATCAGCACCATTTTCCCAATAGCATGTGATCACTTTTTGTCTCTGTGTCATATTTTGATAATTCTTACATTATTTCAAACTTTTTCATTATTATTATATCAGTGTGATCAGTGATCTTTTCTTTTTCTTTTCTTTTTTTTGAGGAGGAGTTTCGCTCGTTGCCCAGGGTGGAGTAGAATGGCGCAATCTCGGTTCACTGCAACCTCTGCCTCCCAGGTTCAAGCGATTCTTCTGCCTCAGCCTCCTGAGTAGATGTGACTACAAGCGCCTGCCACCACGCCTGGCTAATTTTTGTTTGTTTTTTTTTTTTTCAATAGAGACAGGGTTTCACTATTGGCCAGGCTGGTCTTGAACTCCTGACCTCACGATCCATCCCCCTTGGCCTCCCAAACTGCTGGGATTACCAGCCTGCGCCACTGCGCTTGGCTGATCAGTGATCTTTGATGCTGTTATTGTAATCATTTAGGGGCACGACAGACTGCACTCACAAGAGATGGCAAACTTAATCAATAAATGTTGTGTGTGTTTTCACTGCTTCACTGACTGTCTGTTCCCCCATGTCTCTCCCTCTTGTTGGGCCCCCCTACTCCCTGAGACAAACAATATAGCAATTAGTCCAGTTAATAATCCAACAATTGCTTGTAAGTGTTCAAGTGAAACAAAGAGTTGCATGTCTCTCACTTTAAATCAAAAGCTAAAAATGACTAAGCTTGGTGAGGAAGACATGTCAGAAGCCAAGGTAAGCTGCAAGCTAGGCTTCTTGTGCTGGTTAGCCAAGTTGTGA